>JASAMX010025755.1:0-48762 GCA_030248175.1 Microlaimidae sp. YZB2_3
CTAAAGAAAACTGCTAGGGTAAAACATTATAGAAAAAGTCAAAACTACAGTATTATAAACACATCGTAGTTAAACCGCTCATCTTTTTATTTAACATGTAAATATATCCGGCATCCAGCACGAAAATTACTGTAAAACTGCACAGCACGGCATAATTATAGTAAATATCGTGCTGGATGCCGGATGTACCAACATGATGATCGGTTTAACTACGACGCGTCTATAGCTAAAAATAAAAACTTGCATTGAGAATTGATAAAAAAAGTAACGCATTCAAATGCAACAAAAAAAAACTTACCAAAGTTAACCAGACGTTTGTATGCATAATTTGATTCTTTTCGTCCTAAAATAAAAACAAAAACAAATTGAAAAATTCTATTTCGTTTACATACAGTAAAGGCTGGTTTATACTTATGTAAAAACGTCCTTTGGACAAAGTCCAAAGGACAAACACAGCGTATAAACGTATGTAAAAACGTCTTTGGACTTTGTAAAGGTCGTTTTTACATAAGTATGAACCAGCCTTAAGTTTTCATAAAATAACGTTTAATAAAATTAATATTTGATCACTCAATAAACTAAAATCTCTAGCCAAAAGAATCGGCCTTCTATTTTTTTCTTGCATCAAATTTATGTCTATTCAGACTTTAAAAAATACGAGGCTAAATAAATCTTTTTTTTGACATAAAGAATGCGGAACAATTAGCTTTATTTAGCATTTTTACCGAAAAAGGGGTCATAAAAAAACAGAGTTTAAACTTTTCATCACTACCTTGACAAATAAGTCAGAATCGTTATGAAATACTTAGAACTGTGATTTTTTAAAATTTTTTAACACTCACATATCGTCGTTACTACGGCAAAATGAGCCACAAGGCGTACAAAATATATGCGACTGTGACTCATTTTAAATTTAAAACAAGACCTTTTTAACTACAGAATGAGTCACAGTCACGTGTATTTTATAATGACTGTGGCACATTTTGCCGTAGTAACGACGATATATACTATATTAACGTTATGAGTCAAAGTCACGTGTGTTTTATACAGATTGTAATTCCTTATGTCGTAGTAAAAACGCTGTAATTTGGGCTAACGGTAATTCCCATGGACCATGGACCAAATTAGACCATGCCCATGAGGGGTGAAAGTCTCAGTTTAACAATACAAAACAATATAAAGTTGTTAGTGCACCTCAGGCTTAGGCTTAGGCTTAGGCTGGCGAATTCCTAAGCCTAAGCCTAAGCCGTTTAAAAGTTAAAACTAACAACTTTATATTGTTTTGTATTGTTAAACCGAGTCTTTTACCCCTCATGGGCATGGTCCATGTTGGTCCATGGTCCATGGGAATTACCGTTAGCCGTAATTTGTTATTGTCAGTATGTCACCGATTGAAATACCGCCCGGTCACAAAATCAAATGAGAGTTAGCCGGTGTATTTTTTTTTGTATTTTTTTTTAGGACGCGGTTGATATAATGGGGGCTAAATTATTTTGATTTCATAGAATACTAAATAGCCGTCCTATTTTTATTTAACTAAAAAATAAATCAACCCAGTTTGGTTTGCCGCGCACCATCACCCGTTTAATTTCTTTATTAGTTTTATTAGTTTGAATTTATCAAGCGTTGTATTTTGAAACATCAATTTGACAGGAGTTTTGCTTAATTAAAATGTCAGTGTAAAATTACATTCCGTTATTAAACAAAACCACTGTTAGTTTTGTTATATTTTAGCCAAATAAGACTCGAAATCGATGCCATTATTGCCGCGCGTTTTCATTTTTAAATTACTTACGCTAATTCATAAATGAGTATTACAAAAATCAGTTTGTAAAAATTAGGCGATCGTTTTCGTTATACGCCGCATGCATGCATCTGGGTAATAAAAAAAGACTTCAGGTTGGTTAAAAACGACAGCTCTCAACGCAAATATAATAATTAGATATCTTTTCTCCGTCTATCGCTCTGCGAATCAGTAGGGGAGAAATATATGGCAAACACTAAATTCCACCGACTCCGACTCCGACTCCGCCTCAAATTTCTGTAAATTATATATTGATGTACAGGTTAAGCTTAGGCTTTAAATAAAATTTGCATAATACTAAAAATTACGGTAGATTACGGTAGATTTTGGACGGAGTCGGAGTCGGTGGAATTTAGTGTTTGCCAAATATATGTTAGTGTCGGCGCCCACGGCCGTCGGAGCCGAGCTTAGTGTTTGCGGAAGTAAGGCTTTTGCACGCGGGAAAAGTACTAAACAAATAATGCATTAAACAAAATATTAAACAAATATAAGTGTCCGTCCGCATTATAAAGGCAACATTTAAACGTCATTTGATGTATTTTTCTTTACTATAAAATTAGTTTTGTTGAAAGCTCTGCTTCTCGACTACCGTGTTGTTCGCAAGTATGTATATTTCATAATAAAACCCTACTAACAAATTGCCCAAAATTAAAGCATTATGTGCAACAAAATTTTTTTCCAAAAATAACACGTTCCAACGTTAAAAAGTTATAAAAATTGAACACAAACTGCTTTAATATTTTCCGCCGAGAAAAAAGAACCTACCAAAAAAAAAGAAAAAGAAAAAATATATACACAGAGAAACCCAACAGCCCAAAAAAACAGCAACAAAACAAAAAGCACCAACACATTAATGAGCAGAATAAGTTGAAGCGCAAATGATACAATGATAGTTTCGTTTTTATATTGCACCGGTTGTATAAGTGAATTGTAACCGCGGAATAAGTCTATCATGAGCCGATCCTCATCGTCAGAGGCCGAACCTGAAAAAATCGCACAAAATTGAAAAAATGACAAAACCCGACAACAATTTGAACGAAATAGACTATACGAGTATAAAATGAACGATAAACAAACGTTGCAAAACCCTGTCTCGCTTAACACGCCCGCCTGTTTATTAAATTGTTTGAAAGTTGATAATTGCGATAAAAATAAGACACGACGTTTCGGACTATATTTAGTTTATGCTCAGTTGAATACATCTAAAATATAAATAAGCAAAATAAAATCCTCATATATCATATAAAAACGAGATAAATTAGGATAATGTTGAGACGCACGGAAAATTGGAAGCTATTAAAAAAGTTTAGTTCATTAAAAAATCATTAAAAACCAAATCCCTGAATAGGTGCAATATTTTTCATTTGAAACAGATATAGTTTTCTAAATAGAATCACTTTACTTACAACTAAAAAAACTAAAAAAATACTAAAACATTGAATATCTTTAAAGGTGCGGTGCGGAGTCAAACTTTTTGTTTTCGATTTTGATAATTTTTTGTGAAAACATTACCCCTGCCCCCAATAGCCCACAAAAATTTTTTCAACAAAATATCTTCCGTGGTTGAGGAGTTATGACCCCCTCAAAAATTGCGTTTTTCAACAATTCCGTACGTGACAGATTGCTCAATGGGTATAACAATTTACGTTAGAAATTATTCACTCAAAGAAAGCGGCTATTTTCTACTTTAATTTGATAATTTGTTCGTTCAGATTGGTGCAATGTTTGTCGAAATATTGCGTTTCCCGTACAAAAAATCCCCAACTTTTTCGTTAAAAACACCAAACGACAGCACTGATTTTGTGAAGTTTGCCCCACCTTTTTTTCTTCACTTCGTGTTTTTAGCGAAAAAATCGAGGGTTTTTTGTGCGAAAAACGCAATATCTCGACAAATATTGACAATTCTTAACGATCAAGGTACCAAATTAAAGTAAAAAATAGCCGCTTTCTTTGAATATATAGTTTTTAACTTAAATCTTAAAGTTATTGAGCAATCTTTCACGTACAGAATTGTCAAAAAACGCCAATTTTGTGGGGTCATAACTCCTGAACCACTGGAGATATTTTGTTGAAAAAATTTTTGTGGGCCATTGGGGGCAGGGGTAAGGTTTTCTTAAAAAATTATCAAAATCCAAGACAAAAAGCTTGAATCCGTACCACACCTTTAAGCAAGATCTTACAAAGTTTGCCTTATTAGATAAAATACTAAGAACCATGGGTTGGTTTGCTAAACCCGACGTTTCATGAAAGACAAAATACCAATATGTTCTTTTTTTTCATTTTTACTTAGATTTTTATCGCAATTATCAAATTATTTTTTTACTGGATAAAATATAAGCCGCGAACATCAAAACTAAAAATATACTAAGCTTTTAAAACCAAAAATATATAATAATGGAAAAATGAAACACTTAAAACAAACTGCTTGAAAACACAGACCCCATTTAAATGGGATCTTATTTATACGGGATCCAATCTAAATGAAACCTGGTTCCATTTAAATGGGACTTATTTAAATAGGATCCAATATAAATAGGTCCCATTTAAATGGGACTTATTTATATGGGATCCCATTTAAATGGGACCAAAATTTATTAAAACTGTTTTTACTTAATTGCAAGAGGAATGTTTTTTGGTAAAACATTTTTGTTTTAATGAAATTTCTTGTTACTAATCTGTTTTATAGATTGGCAGTTAATAACAAAAAAATACACACTTCAAACTAGAGTACTTTGTAATTAACAAATCCTTCTATTTTTTGTTTGTTTTCTTTTAATTTTATACTGTTAACAAAGAACACTACATCAAAAATGATTTTATGTACAAAACTTTTATTGGCAAAAATATTAATTATAAACAACGGTGTGATAAACTGCCTAAAAACAAGAAAATATAAAATTTTTACGTTAACAACAAATATTTATAAAATGTGAATTCATTGAAGCAGCGATCAGAAAATTAAAATATAGTACAACTCATCATGGGTGGCGCGGGAGCGCCATGGGGCGATAGAGCCCCGCGGCGCCGCGCCAACCATTATTAGAGAACGTGGGAAATTTTGAAATTCAGAACCTTCTTCTTATTCTTCCCTTACTTATTATTATTCCAACGCTCGATCCTTAAAAGCGGTATTCCTCATTCGTTACTGATCGATAAGAAATAAACATGGGCTCATTGAAAAAAAGAAAGAATTACGCAACTTTCTTAGGAAGCACTTTTTTTATTTAGGTCCTTGTTATCGATTTATTGATCAAAATAAAAAATTGATAAAATACACAAATAAAAAATCCCAACCGCACAATAACAACCTTTTGGCAACAATAAGGATTGTACTGAGCAGACAACGAACAGCACCTCATAGAAACCTCACAAAAATGGCAGAAGACGGTGCTCGATTTTAATTGGTGGCGGAAACCAAACCAGTTCCCAGCGCCACCTTCTTGAACTGCGGGGAAAACGGCAAAAACAACGAAATATTTTTTTTATTTCTTGCATCACTGATGACAAAATTAATTCAAAGTTTTATTTAAAAAGGAATAATAAGCATCGGTGGCGCGGGAACGCCAAGCGGCGGTTTAGCCCCACAGCACCGTGCACACTATAATTAGAGAACGTTGGGAAAATTTTTTGTAATTTATGTTCATCTTCTTCTATTTATTATTATAATTTTAACGCTCATTATCTTAAAATCAATATTCTTTCATCGTTCACGCGGCGATATAACCCTTCGGTACCTGCGGACAAAGCCAAATATATTTGGGGAACGTAGGTAAATTTTGTAATTATTGTTGGTCTCTTCTTATTATTATTTTTAATTTCAAACAATAAAATTGATCTTTCGAAATTGTTGACAATTTTAAAATTCTTAACAACACAATTTAAATTCATATTAATAATAATCAAGCACTATTAGAAATTTATATCATTCCATAGCTAAACAACGTGAGTAAATTTTGTAATTTAAATTCATCTTCTTCTTCTTATTATTTTGTATTTTTATTATAAAATAATTATCGATGGCGCGGGAGCGCCAGCCAGAGATTAAGCCCCACGCACTGCGCAAACTATAATTAAAGAACGTAGGTAAATTTAGTATTATGTTCTTCTTCTTATTATTATTAATATATTATTTTTCAAATACTTATATCTTAAAACCAGTATTCCTTCCTCGTTACTGATTGATCAAAAAAACATGGGCTCTTTGGAAATCGTGGAAAATTGCGCAATAATTTTCCTAGGAACTACTTTTTTTGATAAATAATACGTGTTCTATTGATAATATTAAAACTGTTAAAAAAGTATATCTCGGCAACGAAATGATTATAAACATATGTCATTGCGCAGCTAAAACTATAGTTTATTAGGCTATTTTTTAATTTAATTCAAAAAAGTGGTGGACTAGCCTTGAAAAATGCTCTAAGAATAGAGCAGGAAAAAGGGGCGATTTTCCCCCGGGCGTATGTTTAGACAGAAAAGATGTGGACTAGTCTGAGATGGACATTATGTGGACTATAGGAAATTTGCATTTGGTTTGGGCAGCTGCTCACTGAATAAAAATTTCTGCCAAATGATAATGATTTGTTTATACATTGAGCTAATCACACAGAACTGTTGCATTTTTTTAGTCTGATGAAATGTCAATTGAAAAAATCATACTCACAGCAATCTTTGACAAGCGCGAAATCGCCACTTTTTAAAATTTATAGTTGTTTTTTTACACATACAAATACAGCCTTCTAATTGAAAAAGTGGCGATTTAGCGGTTGTCAAAGATTGATGTGAGTATGATTTTTTCAATTAACATTTCATCAGACTAAAAAAATGCAACAGTGCTGTGTAATTAGATCAATGTATAAACAAATCATTATCAGTTGGCAGAAATTTTCATTCAGTGAGCAGCTGCCCAAACTAAATGCAAAATTCCTATAGTTCACATAATGTCCACCTTCGACTAGTCCATGTCTTTTCTGTCTAAACATACGCCCGGGGTAAAATCACCTCTTTTTCCTGCTCTATTCTTAGAGCATTTTTCAAAGCTAGTTATATTTAAAGGTGCAGTATACTAATTCGTGGTGTATTTTTATTTGCTTTTTAATTAATACTAATCAATGTATTAGGTCACACTGAAAAAAAAATGTATTACATCAAAAATTAATTTCCAACGGTTAAAGAGTTATTAACAAGAATACCGCTTCGTTATTTTCAATATTGTTTTTTATACACCATTTTTCAAAAGAAATCGTTTCTACTGAACGGATATTATTAAAACTTAATAGAAATCATGCTAGGGTACCAAAAAGCTAGAGTTTTAAATTTGGTGCAATTCAAAAAAGTATTAAATGAGTACTTCCATTTCTAAAAAAAAATTTTTTGTTTTACAGTGTTGGTGTGTTTTTTTTTGTTTGCTGTTATTTTGGTATTATGCGTTCGGTATAATAAAGTTTTACTTTTAAAAAACGCGAACGAATAAAAAAAATTTAATTTCTTTAAATTTTACATTTCGTAATTATGAAATCTTCTAAAACACAGCATAAACCAAACATTATACATCATTTTTAAAATATGATATTTTTAAAATGGTATTATTCATTAATATATTTCAGAATTCAACCAAATTTAAAATTTAAATTTTTTGTTATACTATCATAATTTCTATTAAGTTTTATTAATATCCGTTCTGTCGAAATGTTTTTAATGGTGTATAAAAACAACATTGGAAACAGTTAAGCGGTATTTTTGTTAATAACTTGTTAACTGTTGGGAACTTATTTTTGGTGTAATACAATTTTTTTAGTGTGACCTGATACATCGATTAGTATTAACTAAACAGCAATAAAAAATACACCATGAATTATTAAACTGCACCTTTAATGCCACCAGCAGCCACGAAGCAACCGGCGCGCCCAAGAAGCCACACCAAGAAAAGAAAACCCGACAAAACCGACCCCCCGGCCACCGCCCCAGGCACCCCCCCACATCCAACACAACCACCACCCCCCCACCCCCCCTATATTGTTATTTTAAAAAATGTCGGGTGGCAACCGCGTCGCGGTTGGCAACCCTGAACTGGAACTCGGTTTTACATGAAGTATGCAATATACATAAGCGTCACCATAATGGATAATTACCGTATCTCCTACTTATCTTTCGTAGTATGCAGATCAACCGATCGAAATTTCGCGCGCGTTCGATCCGTTGATCTGCATACTACGAAAGATAAGTAGGAGATACGGTAATTATCCATTATGGTGACACTTATGTATATTGCATACTTCATGTATAAACAGAGTTCCAGTGCACGTTTCAGACGCGCTTTTCGGCGTTAAAAAATACAAAAGGTTAATTAAAAACAAAAAAAGCTTCAAAGTTAATAATCTCCTTTTAGTTTTTAACAAATTGTATTGTAGTAATATTTACATCATAAAACTTGCCTATACTGTTTACTCGGTTTTAAAACTACGATTTCTAACGCTATTAGTTTATTTTAAAATAAAAATGTGTATATGACGTTATTTAAAAAAGCTAAAGGTATAATATAAATTTTTAAACTTAGATTCAGTGGGCTAACGGTAATTCCCATGGACCATGGACCAACTTGGACCCAACATGGACTCGCCCATGAGGGGTGAAAGACTCACTTTAACATTACAAAACAATGTAAAGTTGTTAGTGCACCTCAGGCTCAGGCTTAGGCTTAGGCTTAGTGTTATCCTAAGCCTAAGCCTAAGCCGTTTAAAAGTTAAAACTAACAACTTTATATTGTTTTGTATTGTTAAAGTGAGTCTGTCACCCCTCATGGGCGGGTCCATGTTGGGTCCAAGTTGGTCCATGGTCCATGGGAATTACCGTTAGCCGATTCAGTGAGGTTTGACGTTTATCACTCTGAGAACGCACACATTTTCCCTCTTTTCTTTCAGTTCGTCATTACTACGGCAAAATGAGCCGCATTGCGTACAAAATATATGCGACTGTGACTCATTTTAAATTTAAAACAAGACCTTTTTAACTAAAGAATAAGTCACAGTCACGTGTATTTTATAATGAATGTGGCTCATTTTGCCGTAGTAACGAGGAGTTGTAAATTCAAGAAAATACCGTTTTAAAATTTTGTAAAATATGGCGCGGAGCGTGGTTGAAACTGTGTATCGTCGTTATTACGGCAAAATGAACCACAGTTCGTCAAAAACATTTGTGTCTGTAACTCATTTTAACTTTAAAACAAGGCCCTCTTAACTACAGTATGAGTCACAATCACGTGTATTTTATAATGACAGTGGCTCATTTTGCCGTAGTAACGACGGTATTGTTTAAAACGTGGTATCACACCGGTGCCAAGTAACTATAGCAAGTAGCAACTGTGGATTGTTTTACGTGAAACCGCAAATCTGGTAGAGGGCTTATGTAAATATCGTACTAATAAAAAATGCTAAAACAATAATAGGCATAGGCCTATAATAATGCCTATAGGCATCTTGCACTGAAACTGAGTTTATACATGAAGTATGCAATATACATAGTTGTCACCATAATGGATAATTACCGTATACCCTCATATATGCTAATTTCTACTATTAGCAGATAATACGATCGAAATTTCGCGCGCTTTTGAGGGTTGATCTGCATACTACGAAAAGATATGTAGGAGATACGGTAATTATCCATTATTGTGACACTTATGTATATTGCATACTTCATGTATAAACTCCGTTTCAGTGCAAGGTGCCTATTATTAATTATTTTTATTGTTTTTATCGCTGTAAAAAAACATTATTTTCAATAAAAAACCGAGAAGATTTATCCTCCGGCGCTGTTTCGAATCTGATCGATGACGGATTTCTGGTCCACGTACTGGAACACGTTCGGAGCGCTCAGCAAAATTCCGAACGTGCCACCAGCCGTAACTCCGAAGAAAATGTACAAAAGCAGGCGATCGATGACCATCGCCACGTATTTCCAGTCGTCCCGAACCTAAAATTATTAACGGTTTATCTACTCTCAGTCGTCCCGAAAAAGCTAGCGGATTTTAATTTTACTGTTTTTAATTTAAATTTCCTTCGAAACCATAATTTAACAAATTCGGTAGCAGGAAACAATGTTTTTAAAAAATAGAACGGGAAAAGGGGCGATTTTTGGAAATAAAAATGTAAACTAACAATAAATTCTATCAGGGTGAAAATAGATGAGTGATAAAGTAACCATTCGTTCTTTGAGAAAATATCACGTGGAGGGAAACACATGACGCAACTAAATAATAATTGGTTACATAACCGCTGAAAACTTTTTTTTAATTTTTCTCGCTCGCGGGTTTATTGTTTATTTCTTCCTGGCGGAGAGCGGTTACGCCCTTAATTTCAGCCTGGGGCCTGTTTCATAAAATACTGGTCTTCGTAAATTACAAGTCTATCAATAACTTTTTTTATTCTAAACCATTTGCGTTGAAATTTGAAATGAAAAAAGATTATATGCCATGTGCAAACGATTTAAAATTTCATGTACGTAGCTGTTGAGTTGTTAAAGTTATTGAAGTTTTTAACTTTGGTGATCTGAATTTTTCATAGTTAAATTCCAAAATTTTTAAACTTTTGGCCACTGTAATTTTTCACAAGTTCTCAAAAGAAAAATTACCCTACCTACGGAGTAGGGTAAATTTTTCCTTTTAAGAACTTTGGAAAACTTGACAAGTCGCCGAAGTTTAAAACTGAATAACTTTAAACACACAACAGCTACGTACAATAACTGGAAGACTTTAGGGGTGCATATAATCTTTTTTCATTTCAAATTTCAACGCAAATGGTTCAGAATAAAAAAAAATATTGATAGACTTGTAATTTACGAGGACCAGTATTTTATGAAACAGGCCCCTGGAAGACTTTAGGTTTAGTTCTAGTTGGACGTATATGTGTTGAAAATTAACATCTGGCATGTGCAAGTGCTTACTAATTCAAATTTAGATTGTTGATTTTTTTTATTCCGTAAACCAAATGCACTACCCAAATAGAGTTTCTCTATAATCAATAATAAATAGCAATTGAAAAGTCATGCTTACGGCCATTTTTTACCATTGCCAAATCGCCGTTTTTACAAATTTACAGTTTTTTTAACACATACAATTACAAATTTAACTACTAAAAAATTGATGATTTTGCGATTGTCAAGGTTGCTGTAAGCATGATTGTTTACTAATTGTCATTTTTCTGACTATAGAGGAACTAAACTGAATCGTGAAATTGGTACAATTGGTACACCGATTGTACAACGCGGTAACAAACACCAGTAACAAAACCCTTATCATATGGTTAGGATTTTTTAAATAGTCAGCAGCTGCACACGCCAATTACTATTTAACTGCAGTCCATATACGTCAACTTGAACTGGTCCACATTTTGCTGTGTAAAAAACTGCCGAGGGAATATCGTCCTTTTTTCTGCTCTATTCTTAGAGCATTTTTTACGGTTATTTTAGCTAAATTGATGTGTTGCTAATAAAATATTACCTTCTTATACTCGTCATCTTGTTTCAAATGCTCAGTTATATATTCGATAGCTTCAATAGCTTTGTAGGCTTCAGGGCTGATTTGGTGGAGGGGGTGGTCGTCAGAGCGCTGGAAGGGGTCATCCTCTAACTCCAGGGTTGGCGTCCGCATTTTCAGGACTGGGGGCCGTCCGTATTCTGCGGCAGCGTCCTCAATTTCCCCGTAGTAGGAAGGCGGTCCGTAGCTGTTTCGATGCCCGGGAGTAGAGTTAGCTGCGGTCATGTGGCAATACGGGTGATGAACGTCAGCCATTTCAATAAACTGACCAGGGATGGCAGGGGTGAGACACTCCAGGGGGTTCTTCTCCTGGGCGGAGGGTTCCGGCGGAACCACCTGGCCGTTCTTGGTGGACTTGAGCAGCTTGGTGCGGCTCATGTCCTCAACGTTGAGGGCAGTCTCCGGGCGCTTGGGCCGCTGCATCAGGAGGAATTTAGGCAGGAAGTCCAGGAAGATCAGCTTGACCCAGGGTGCCATCCGGTGTGTGGTCGGCCCGCGGAAGTAGATGTTGATTATGACGACGGTGACCAGGATGGTGATGATGTTCATCACGAATGTCAGAAGCAGGTATTTGGCCATCAGCGGGATGGTTGACGAGGTGGGCGGGAGGATTTTAGAAACTAACAACAGGAACACCACCAGAGCCAGCAGAATGGAAATTGCCAGAGTGATTTTCTCAGAGGCTTCGGCGGGCAGGTAAAATACCATCATACTGAGGAATGCCATAAGCACAGTTGGAATGATGAGGATAACAGTATAGAACAGGGTTTTTCTAAAATAAAATGAGCGAGAAGTGCTGGTTTATTTATTATTGATGTCAATGAGATCATCTTATTTCATAGTTACTAGCATGTTCATCGCAATACAAGCATTTTAAAAGATTTTATTAAAACCGCTATTATAAAAAACAATCTAAAAAAGGGTTAGCTTTCTTTGAATAATGGTGTACTGAGTAAACGCTCAAGATAAATATAGGAAAATCTTTTTTTTTGTGATCGCTCAGCGTAAAAATAGATAAGCCATAAATAATTTTTTCTATTTGAAGTGACACAATAGTGCTTTTAAGATTTTAAAAAGTGTTTGACTTTTGTTTTTAGGTCATAGGTACTAAGGTTTTTAAAGGTTTTTAAGCCATAATTGTTCAGGTCATAAAGTCAAAGTTACTCGAAAATTCCCAAAAACACCTTTCATTTATCGAATAACAGACTTCTTGATTTTTCTTTTTGACACTTATTACCTGGGATGGAATTTCAAGATCATTATGGAAACCACAATCACATTTTTTGCTGATAAAAATTTTTGCATTAACATGAAATAACCTTACCTTCTTATTTTAATCATGTACTGAATTCGGGACTTTTGAGCGATTAGATCGCCTGGGACATCCATGATGTCCCAGATCCCGCTGTAGCTGTAGTCATTCAGTTCCACCTGATTCTTGTTGTCTAAATAATCGATTTGAACTTCGTCGTTGTTGAACGTCCAGGAACCGAAAATCATCAGGCAAGTTTGCTCTGAAATTTTTCATTATTATCTTAATTAAATTGTAATAAATTTTTTTCTCAACACTCCCTTTATTTTTTTACAAATAGATTCTCATTATAGAGAACTTACAAAACAAAACTTTTGCTTGAAATAAAGCAGAGTATAAACGAAAAAAGATTAGTTACACTTTTTTTTGTTGCAGGAGCTATGAAGAATCGCGACGGTTAATTCCATGTACACAAAGGTCTTGAGCAGATTTTAAAAAAATATATATAATGACGTTGGTTAACAAAAAAAAAACACGATCATAACACACGAAAATCACATAAACATAAAACATTTACACAAAAAAATAGTTGTTTGTGCTTATTTTGTGTTTTTTTTTCATTTTTTCCGGTCTTATCCAAATTATTTTCAATTCTTATCGAGATCTTTGTGTACATCGAATTAACCGTCGTGATTCTCCATACAAAATGAGCTTTTTTTACTGTAAAAAGTATAACAAAGTACAGAAAATTTAAAAAAATTTGACGCATCGTTGCAATACAATGTATCAGCTATTTAATTTTACTATTTGTGTGTTGTTTTTAACACAATAGTATCAACATTTGTTACTAATCATCGCTCATCACTGTATATGTATTCATTCATTTTTCTGCTTTTCTTTTTGTCCCGAAACGTAATCTTTAGTTTTCCAGTTTTCTCGTTTTTTTTAAGTATTACGTTGTTTTGTTTGCTTATTGCCAAAAAAGAAGCGATTAAAAAATGTTTTGATCTATTATAAACAAAAACAAAACGGAATTACATTTATATTGTCCCTTCCACAATATAATTATTTAAATGTTTTACATGTTTTATTCATAATACTGTTTTCAGAGATCATGGGATTGTTTGTTGCTGGTTTTTATAGTAATGAATTTGGAACACACAACCACTTGTTTTGCACGAGTTTAAGTTTGGTATCAATTGATCACCAAAAAACTTACGTTATTTTATGAGATGACAGTTGAAAGCTAAGAACACTGTAAATTTTAAAATGGTTTTTAGTTGTGAAAATTGCCTAATGAATGACAACCCCGATCATTTAAACGACTGCAGCTTAAAGTCCTTAATTCCAATTTTTTTATTTTGTACTTTTTTAGTAATGTGTTTTATCAGCGTATGTGCATGTACAAACTATAATACAAAAATTTTGTGCACAGAAGAAAAAATTTTGAGTGATTATATAATTTGCTAATACAAAAATTATATAAATATATAAATGTAGGCATAAGTTTCTTTTACCTAATGATTATGACATTAGCGTACATTGAATACTTCGTGGGCCAGATATAATCAATTAATTTTTGCCAATGCGTACAGTTTTATGTTACTGTTCACCACAAAACCACCTTCAACGCCAAGTGGATTTGCTGTTAATATTGCGAACGCACTTTAACTATAGTTAAAATATTCGTAGCTGCAAACGTTGGCGTGGTTTGTTTTTCGCCTACTACCGCATATTAAATTCACGCAATGATTTAACAGTGTAAACCGTTTCAATCGCTTCCAACCGTTGGTCCTCGCGCGCGAGTGATACTGTAAGATTGTAAACGCATTTCCGCTTTTACCGCCCGAAGAAAAGTTGGAACACTGCCGAGACGCGATTTCCGCTGCCATTGCGTTGATTAGTCGATTTTGCGGACGAAAAACTATTCTGGGCAATTATTGGCGTATACAAAAAGGCGAGTGTCGCAGCTGCGACAATTTTACCTCTGTAGCCACTTTCCCGCTAACTCACCGTCAAATGGAAAATATTCGACGTCAATTGTGCAACTGCTTTTGTAGATAGCCGGCGGGACCCACAGCATTTCCCCGGTATGACTTATGACGACGTTTGAATAAAAAGACACCTCGTAATTCCCATCCGCACTATAAATAGCATTCTAATAAACTATGCAATACATTAAGAAAATGATGTCTGGTACCGTATTAAGTAAAAACGCTTAAAATCCCGAAAGAATGTGTCGTTTCCTCAATTTTAAGCAATAATGGACATACTGTCATAAATAAAAGATCTATTTAGTTTGAAAAGCTGGGTGTCGTCATGAGTTTGAAAAGCTGGGTGTCGTCATGAGTTTGAAAAGCTGGGTGTCGTCATGAAAAAACACTATTATTTCAGGTATTATAATTCATAGTTAAAAAAACTTTAGTTCGCCATTGCGGCGCTTTCCTCCACATTCTAATACAACCTGTAATAAGCAAACTCACAGCTAATAAAATCTATTAACATCCTAACAGTCCGAATGAACCTTAAAGGAGCACTGTCACAAATCAAATTCCTATAACGCCCGAACCGGACTGCTCCTTTAATACCAAACCTACCTAACTCAACTTTGGTATTTAGAGTGCTCCACTACAAGGCTACAACATTTTTAAATTTCAGCTGAATCGATTCAGTATTAAAGGAGCAGTCCGGTTCGGGCGTTATAGGAATTTGATTTGTGACAGTGCTCCTTTAATCACTAATTGATAAAAAGTCATTACAGTTGTAACAGTAGTGTGCATGAGCTCTGAGCCAAAAATGAACAATTTTGTTATGTTAGAGTAGACTAAAGATGAATTCTATCAGGGTGAAAATAGATGAAGTGGGTAAGTAAATGCACTCGTTCTTTGAGAAAATATCACGTGCAAAGAAACACATGACGCAACTAATAATTGGTTACACAACCACTGAAAACTTTTTTTTAATTTTTCTCGCTCACGGGTTTAATGTTTATTCTTCCTGGCGGAGAGTGGTTACGCCCTTACTTCAGCCTGGAAGACGTTAGCTTTAGTGATGTTCCCAGGACCTTTAAGTGTTGAGAAGGAGCTTCGAAGCTCGACTTTTCTCAGAGCTCAGAAAACGGCTGAGCTCCAGAACTCTTTTCGACTTCTGTACATTTTTCATAAAAAGTTACAGATAGTAATGCCACTAATTATTTTTTATAAAATTTTCGATAAAATTTTTTTTTGTAAAAACTGATGAAAACTAGTAAAAAAAACGTGAAAATGTGTGTAAAAAAATTTAAACACATTTTGAGTTTAAATAAGCTTTAAATTCCTCATTTCATGGGGTAAGGTATGGAGCTCCTTTCGCTTTAAAAGCGCCAGAGCTTTAAAATAGCCATGATATTGAAAAATAGAAACATAACCGGCCTAAAACTTAAATTCAAAAGTTTATAACCCTGAAATTAAAACCTAATCCAAAGCCACAAACTAAACGTAGCTTCAAACAATTTTTTACGATGGCTCCGCATTTTTATCTTTAGGGTTCCAAGCCCCAAAATTTTATGAGGGCATCAAGTTTCCTGCTTACCTACGACGATCAAATGTCAGTATAAGTTTATATTATTATAATTTTTTTGGCGAAATTTTTTTTGAAATTTTACTCAAAGATCGTGGAAAAGTTGGTCGTCTATTTAACATCTTTTGTGTTTTAAAAAAAAAACCGAAGGTTCGAAGGTTTTTTTTACATAACTACTATATAAATAGGCGTAATGTCTGTCTACTCTCTAAAACATATTACTGGTTTTGACTTTGAGAATTGAATGCTCAAACAGTAAAAATCCCGTAGCATCGTCAAACAAAACGGTTTTTTACTGGCATACTAGTAAGAAAATACTGGTTGCGTCAGTAACCTAGTAAAAAAAATTGCTGATTTCACCGGTAACCAGTAACTTGTAACACTCTTTAAATTACTGGTTACCGGTGAAAATCAGCAATTTTTTTTACTGGTTACTTACGCAACCAGTATTTTCTTACTGGTAGTACCAGTAAAAAACTGTTTTGGTTGACGATGTACAAGATTTTTACTGTTAGAACATGCGAATTCTACAAAGCCAAAACCAGTAAGATGTTTTAAAGAGTGTGTGTTTGTTAATCTGTCTGTCCGCCTGCGCCTTCCCTTATTTTTTCTCAACCACTGAGCGGATTCCAGGTGAGTGACGCATTACTAGGCCAGCCTACACCCCAGGGAGTATCGTAAGGGGGTCGAAATTTCGAAATGTTCTACATGCACATTTTCACACCGGACATTTTTTTTCACAAAAGGAAAAGGGACCCTATGGTTTTTGGAACTTAAAAAAAAAATTTTGTCTTCAACTTGGCTCAAACTTTTTGAAAATAATAATTAGCCAATGTAAGGCTGAAGATCGGTTTTTTGAAACACATAAACATGATAATCATTATACCTGACAATTTGTTTTCACAAAAAAAAGAAATGGGCTTTGGGCATTGGGCCCCAACCACAGAAAAGCATGGGGCTAAATAAGATATCATAGCAAAGCTTACAGACATAGAAATATCATAAAAGGGTTGAAATTAAAAAAAAAAGTTTTTTAAGTTTTTAATTTTTTTTTGTGAACTTTTTTAAATTTTTTTTTTAATATTTTTAAATACTTCTTATAAATTTTTTTTTTATTTTGAAAAGGTTAAACAACAAATTGTAACACATTTAAAACCGCCCAAATGTTTTTACAAATGTGGCAGACGCGTTTAAGACGTTAAATACTATAGGCACCTTGCACCTTGCACCTCTGTTTAAAGCGCGCGAAATTTCGATCGGTTAATCTGCATACAACGAAAGATAAGTAGAAAATACGGTAATTATCCATTATGGTGACGCTTATGTATATTCCATGCTTCATGTATAAACCGAGGGTTTAGGGTCGATGGAGCCGAGGGAACTGGAGCCCAAATAAAAATCGATAAAACCTATACCTAAGCCTAAGCTGAAGCCTAAAAAAAGGTTAAAATTTTTTCCGAAGGTCCCAAGTTCCCTACTGCGGCTCTAAAGACCCCGTACCAAACCGAGTTCCAGTGCAAGGTGCCTATAATAACTCAATTTAAAAATCTTTATGTCACTATAAAATTACATACTGCAAATACAACCACTGCATTTGAGCTTGGAGCCAAAAATGAACAATTTTGTTATGTTAGAGTAGACTAAAGATGAATTCTATCAGGGTGAAAATAGATGAGTGAAGAACGACTCGTTCTTTGAGAAATAACACCGTTGCAATCAATAGTTTTTGAAACGAAACATTAATTGAAGTAAAGAATAGTTTTTTTAAAGCCAAAACAATTTTATAAAGAAAACTTAAGTTTGTAAAAAAAACGAATTTTAAAAACAGCTGCTGAAAAGTTTTTAAAAAATTGTAAAATATAGAAAATATATATAAGAATTATATAAAAATATTATTAAAAAAATTTAAAAAAACTTAAAAAAAAATTAAAAACTTAAAAAACTTTTTTTTTAATTTCAACCCTTTTATGATATTTCTATGTCTGTAAGCTTTGCTATGATATCTTATTTAGCCCATGCTTTCTGTGGTTGGGGCCCAATGCCCAAAGCCCATTTCTTTTTTTTTGTGAAAAAACGTTGTCCGGTATAATGATGTCCATGTTTATGTGTTTCAAAAAACAATCTGGCCTTACATTGGCTAATTACTATTTCCAATAAGTTTGAGCCAAATCAAAGACAAAATTTTTTTTTTAAGTTCCAAAATCCATAGGGTCCCTCCCCCTTTGGTGAAAATGTGGTGTCCAGTGTAAAAATGTGCATGTAAAACATTTCGAAATTTCGACCCCCTTACGATACTCCCTGGGGTATAAGCTTTCCAATCATACCTCATTCACCTGAATCAGTTGGGTGGTTAAGGAGGAGTAAGGGAACACACAGACAGACAGACAGATCGACATACACACACTCTTTAAAACATTCATGGTTTTGACTTTCAGAATTTCATGTCTTGAACAGTAAAAATATTCTACTGTCAACTAAAAACGGTTTTTTACTGACATACCAATAAAAGAAAAATATGGTTGTGTCAGTAACCAGTAAAAAAATCGCGAATTTCACCGGCTAACCAGTAATTTAAAGAGTGTTACAGTTACTGGTTACCGGTGAAATCAGCAATTTTTTTTACTGGTTACTGACGCAACCAGTATTTTCTTACTGGTATGCCAGTAAAAAACCGTTTTGGTTGACGATGTACGAGATTTTTACTGTTAGAGCATTCAATTCGCAAAGTCAAAACCAGTAAGATGTTTTAGAGAGCAGACAGACATTACGCCTATTTATATATAAGTTATGTAAAAAAAACCTTCGAACCTTCGGTTTTTTAAAACACAAAAGATGTTAACAGAATGTCAACTTTTCCACGATCTTTGAGTAAAATTTCAAAAAAAATTTCGCCAAAAAAATTATAATAATATAGGAAAAATACTGACATTTGATCGTTGTCTTGAGCAGAAACGGATGCCCTCATAAAATTTTGGGGCTCGGAACCCTAAGATAGAAATGCGGAGCCATAGTAAAAAATTGTTTCAAGCTATGTTTAACTTTTGTTTTCGGATTAGGTTTTAATTTCAGGGTTATAAACTTTTAATTTAAGTTTTAGGCCGGTTATGTTTCTATTTTTCAATATCATGGCTATTTTAAAGCTCTGGCGCTTTTAAAGCGAAAGGAGCTCCATACCTACCCCATGAAATGAGGAATTTAAAGCTTATTTAAACTTGAAATATCTTTAAATTTTTTTACACACATTTTCACGTTTTTTTTATTAGTTTTCATCAGTTTACAAAAAAAATTTTATCGAAAATTTTATAAAAAAAATAATTCATGGCATTACTATATTTAACTTTTTATGAAAAATGTACAAAGTCGAAAAGAGTTCTGGAGCTCCGGCGTTTTCTCTCGAGCTCTGAGAAAAGTAGGGCCTTTTTTCGAAGCTCCTTCTCAACACTTAAAGGTCCTGGGAACATCACTAAAGCTAACGTCTTCCAGGCTGAAATTAAGGGCGTAACCACTCTCCGCCAGGAAGAAATAAACATTAAACCCGTGAGCGAGAAAAATTAAAAAAAAGTTTTCAGTGGTTGTGTAACCAATTATTATTTAGTTGCGTCATGTGTTTCTTTGCACGTGATATTTTCTCAAAGAACGAGTGGTTACTTTACCACTCATCTATTTTCACCCTGATAGAATTCATCTTTAGTCTACTCTAACATAACAAAATTGTTCATTTTTGGCTCCAAGCTCAAATGCAGTGGTTGTATTTGCAGTATGTAATTTTATAGTGACATAAAGATTTTTAAATTGAGTTATTATAGGCACCTTGCACTGGAACTCGGTTTGGTACGGGGTCTTTAGAGCCGCAAGTAGGGAACTTGGAGCCTTCGGAAAAAATTTTAACCTTTTTTTAGGCTTCGCTTAGGCTTAGGTATAGGTTTTATCGATTTTTATTTTGGGCTCCACGTTCCCTCGGCTCCATCGACCCTAAACCCTCGGTTTATACATGAAGCATGGAATATACATAAGCGTCACCATAATGGATAATTACCGTATTTTCTACTTATCTTTCGTTGTATGCAGATTAACCGATCGAACGTTCGCGCGCTTGAAACAGCGGTGCAAGGTGCAAGGTGCCTATAGTATTTAACGTCTTACACGCGTCTGCCACATTTGTAAAAACATTTGGGCGGTTTTAAATGTGTTACAATTTGTTGTTTAACCTTTTCAAAATAAAAAAAAATTTATAAAAGTTAAAAAATATTAAGAAGTTTTTCAATTGATTAATACAAAAACAGGGTGGGCTCTCGAGGTACAAAACTGTGCTCAGCTCGCAGGAGCCTCCCAAAAACAGCACTATTGCTACTATTATTACAAATCCAATAAATTTAAAAAAACTAAGTTCATAAACTACCAAAATGATTGCTTAATTTTGGTAGAAAATTGTTAAAACTTGCGTTTTTAAAGATTTTAGTGGCGTAGTCTATAATTTGTTCTGTTTAACGTTTGAAACACTTTATTTCAAAGCCTACGAACGCAAAATTACACTCGACTTCTTTTCCCCTGCAGACCAATCAGAGAAGAACACTCTCCAGGGAAAAGAAGTTGCCTCGGATGCGGGTATGGAACGGCGTTTAGGTTCCGGGGGGATAATTATTCTGAGGGGGAAGATTTATTATGGCGTAAATCAGATTAAATCTTCCAGGGGTAAGATCTATTATGGCTAGCGCGCACCAGAATAAATCTTCCAGGTGCAAGATCATTTCAATCTTTCGGAGACCAGTCGTTTTGAAGAATCTCATGAAATTAAACAAGTAAATTATTATTAACTTTATGTTTACTTGGTGAAATTGTTTTCTTTTTTAATTTGACTGACTTTAACTATCAATAAATATTAGAGATGGACAAACTGTTTTTATTAAAAAGTGTCAAACCACTTTTGTATTTAATTTAGTAATTTTAACAAATTACCAAGAATATTCTTAAAAATTAATTTATAAAAAAAGAATGAGAAATAAAGAACAAATTATAAGGGTATGTGTGGATCCAAACCCAACGCATATGTATTAATGCAGAAAAATTCTTTTTTTATATGCATTGCATAGTTATGCATAATTTTTTAAAATAAAATTTATGCGAATTTATGTAATTTTAGAAAAATACGCGAGAGTGAAAATATGTGCCAGGGTGTCGCATGGGCATGATATTTTTGTCCCTTATTTATTGCTGCTGTTCTTCCTGAAAGATTGAAATGATCTTGCACCTGGAAGATTTATTCTGGTGCGCGCTAGCCATAATAGATCTTACCCCTGGAAGATTTAATCTGATTTACGCCATAATAAATCTTCCCCCTCAGAATAATTATCCCCCCGGAACCTAAACGCCGTTCCATACCCGCATCCGAGGCAACTTCTTTTCCCTGGAGAGTGTTCTTCTCTGATTGGTCTGCAGGGGAAAAGAAGTCGAGTGTAATTTTGCGTTCGTAGGCTTTGAAATAAAGTGTTTCAAACGTTAAACAGAACAAATTATAGACTACGCCACTAAAATCTTTAAAAACGCAAGTTTTAACAATTTTCTACCAAAATTAAGCAATCATTTTGGTAGTTTATGAACTTAGTTTTTTTAAATTTATTGGATTTGTAATAATAGTAGCAATAGTGCTGTTTTTGGGAGGCTCCTGCGAGCTGAGCACAGTTTTGTACCTCGAGAGCCCACCCTGTTTTTGTATTAATCAATTGCAAAACTTCTTAATATTTTTAACTTTTATAAATTTTTTTTTATTTTGAAAAGGTTAAACAACAAATTGTAACACATTTAAAACCGCCCAAATGTTTTTACAAATGTGGCAGACGCGTTTAAGACGTTAAATACTATAGGCACCTTGCACCTTGCACCTCTGTTTAAAGCGCGCGAAATTTCGATCGGTTAATCTGCATACAACGAAAGATAAGTAGGAAATACGGTAATTATCCATTATGGTGACGCTTATGTATATTCCATGCTTCATGTATAAACCGAGGGTTTAGGGTCGATGGAGCCGAGGGAACGTGGAGCCCAAAATAAAAATCGATAAAACCTATACCTCAGCCATACATGGGCAAGTTGGTCCGGAGGGGGGGCGTTAAAACCCAAATGGGGGGGGGGGAAAATCCGAGAAACGCAAAATACCCATATCGTTTTTTTCGGAGCGGATCCCATATCGTTTCGAGAAGGAAAAAAGGAAAAACACAAAGGAAAAAGCCCTAGCAGAGCTTATGCAAAACACAACCCAAAACAAGGGAGCAAGAAGCAAAAGACATTTCTCATCCAAAGGGGGGGGGAACTTTCTCCCCCCCCCACCAGGGGGGGGGGGGGAAACCCCACCCAGGAAGGGGGGGGGAAACCCCCCCCCAACCCCACCTAAGCCTAAGCAAAGCCTGAAAAAGGTCCAAAAATTTTCCGACGGCTCCAAGTTCCCTACTTGCGGCTCTAAAGACCCCGTACCAAACCGAGTTCCAGTGCAAGGTGCCTATAATAACTCAATTTAAAAATCTTTATGTCACTATAAAATTACATACTGCAAATACAACCACTGCATTTGAGCTTGGAGCCAAAAATGAACAATTTTGTTATGTTAGAGTAGACTAAAGATGAATTCTATCAGGGTGAAAATAGATGAGTGGTAAAGTAACCACTCGTTCTTTGAGAAAATATCACGTGCAAAGAAACACATGACGCAACTAAATAATAATTGGTTACACAACCACTGAAAACTTTTTTTTTAATTTTTCTCGCTCACGGGTTTAATGTTTATTTCTTCCTGGCGGAGAGTGGTTACGCCCTTAATTTCAGCCTGGAAGACGTTAGCTTTAGTGATGTTCCCAGGACCTTTAAGTGTTGAGAAGGAGCTTCGAAAAAAGGCCCTACTTTTCTCAGAGCTCGAGAGAAAACGCCGGAGCTCCAGAACTCTTTTCGACTTTGTACATTTTTCATAAAAAGTTAAATATAGTAATGCCATGAATTATTTTTTTTATAAAATTTTCGATAAAATTTTTTTTGTAAACTGATGAAAACTAATAAAAAAAACGTGAAAATGTGTGTAAAAAAATTTAAAGATATTTCAAGTTTAAATAAGCTTTAAATTCCTCATTTCATGGGGTAGGTATGGAGCTCCTTTCGCTTTAAAAGCGCCAGAGCTTTAAAATAGCCATGATATTGAAAAATAGAAACATAACCGGCCTAAAACTTAAATTCAAAAGTTTATAACCCTGAAATTAAAACCTAATCCAAAGCCAAAAACTAAACGTAGCTTCAAACAATTTTTTACTATGGCTCCGCATTTCTATCTTCAGGGTTCCAAGCCCCAAAATTTTATGAGGGCATCAAGTTTCCTGCTTACGACGACGATCAAATGTCAGTATAAGTTTATATTATTATAATTTTTTTGGCGAAATTTTTTTTGAAATTTTACTCAAAGATCGTGGAAAAGTTGGTCGTCTATTTAACATCTTTTGTGTTTTAAAAAAAAACCGAAGGTTCGAAGGTTTTTTTTACATAACTTATATATAAATAGGCGTAATGTCTGTCTGCTCTCTAAAACATCTTACTGGTTTTGACTTTGCGAATTGAATGCTCTAACAGTAAAAATCTCGTACATCGTCAACCAAAACGGTTTTTTACTGGCATACCAGTAAGAAAATACTGGTTGCGTCAGTAACCAGTAAAAAAAATTGCTGATTTCACCGGTAACCAGTAACTGTAACACTCTTTAAATTACTGGTTACCGGTGAAATTAGCAATTTTTTTTTACTGGTTACTGACGCAACCAGTATTTTCTTACTGGTATGCCAGTAAAAAACCGTTTTGGTTGACGGTGTACAATATTTTTACTGTTAGAGCATGAAATTCTCAAAGTCAAAACCAGTAAGATGTTTTAAAGAGTGTGTGTCTGTCAATCTGTCTGTCTGTCTGTGTGTTCCCTTACTCCTCCTTAACCACCCAACTGATTCAGGTGAATGAGGTATGATTGGAAAGCTTATACCCCAGGGAGTATCGTAAGGGGGTCGAAATTTCGAAATGTTTTACATGCACATTTTTACACTGGACACCACATTTTCACCAAAGGGGGAGGGACCCTATGGATTTTGGAACCTAAAAAAAAATTTTGTCTTTGATTTGGCTCAAACTTATTGGAAATAGTAATTAGCCAATGTAAGGCCAGATTGTTTTTTGAAACACATAAACATGGACATCATTATACCGGACAACGTTTTTTCACAAAAAAAAGAAATGGGCTTTGGGCATTGGGCCCCAACCACAGAAAGCATGGGCTAAATAAGATATCATAGCAAAGCTTACAGACATAGAAATATCATAAAAGGGTTGAAATTAAAAAAAAAGTTTTTTAAGTTTTTAATTTTTTTTTAAGTTTTTTAAATTTTTTTAATAATATTTTTATATAATTCTTATATATATTTTCTATATTTTACAATTTTTTAAAAACTTTTCAGCAGCTGTTTTTAAAATTCGTCTTTTTTACAAACTTAAGTTTACTTTATAAAATTGTTTTGGCTTTAAAAAACTATTCTTTACTTCAATTAATGTTTCGTTTCAAAAACTATTGATTGCAACGGTGTTATTTCTGTTGTATAGATATATAGATATTTATCTTATTTCATATTTTACTCTTTAGCTTTATTATATTTCATTTTAGTAGCTGAAGATGGCATTTGTTTTGGGACCGGGACGATTCGCTCCCGCCAATTCGCTCCCGGAAAATTCGCTCCCGGGACAATTTGCTCCCGGACAATTCGCTCCCGGGACAATTCGCTCCCGGGACAATTCGCTCTCGGGACAATTCGCTCCCGGGAGTTTTTATAAACGCAAATCTTATCAAACCAACTTCATTAGGGACAATTCGCTACCGGGACAATTTGCTCCCGAAAATTTTTATAAACGCAAATTTTATCAAACCTACTTCATTAGGGACAATTCGCTCCTTGCTCAATTCGCTACCGGCATTTTTAATAAACTCGATTCTTTTAAAGTAATACATTCAGACGAAATTAATGAGTTTTTAGCTATTGTTTGTAAAAATGATGAGTAATTTATACAATGATTTAATTGTCATATAAATTAACCTATATTTTGTTAGACTCACTTAAAAATAAATGAGCATAACGGAATGCTTAGTTTTTTTGTATTATATTGTAATTATAATACAATGTTTATTATATCCATTTAACAATTTTTTATATTTCATTACTAACCAAAACAGTTTCTTTAAAAGGCATATAAGCAACGTTCAAAATATGAGAAACAACGCATTAAAATTAACAATGAGATCATATGAATGCATTTAAATAAGACAACAGTTTTAATTTGATTTGAAAAAAACTAATAGCTAAACTAATGATTAAATCGTTAGTTTAAATTAAATCATTCTAGTTTAAAGGTATGCTTAGTTTTTGTGTATTATATTGTAATTATAAAAACAATGTTTATTATATCCATTTAACAATTTTATTATTTTATTTTATTTAATTTTAATTTTATTTTATTTTATTATTTAATCATTCGTTCATTTAATTTAATCATTCGTTAATTTAATCATTAGTTTATATTTTAATACAACTTATTTTTCTCATTGTGGAAAATTTTTTGGAATATAGGGTAGCTGACTTAATTTCGGCCACCTTTTTTTAATTTTTTTGGATAAGTTTTTCTGATTTTTCCAATCGACCCGAAATTTGGTCTAAAAATCGAACGATAGCTATTTTTGTTATTCCAGTACAAAATTTTAAAATTTCTGTTACACTTCAAGATCAGTGTAGGTTCAAACTTTTTTTATAGTGGCCGAAATTAAGGCGCGAGCCATTAACTTCGGCCACCTAGAAAAAACTGGCTCTGAACAATGACGACGATTAATTCAATGTAGACAAAGGTCTCGGGAAGAAACGGAAATAATTCATATATAACGGTGGTTAACTAATAAACATGAGTAAAAAACATAGATAATAGCTTGTTTTAAAAAAATGTTGAAAAAAGAGTAAAATAGTTAGTTTTATAAACTCTTTATGCTCATTTTTTTAGTTTCAACGTTATATACCAATTACGTTTAATTCTTCTCGGACCTTTGTGTACATTGAATTAACCGTCGTGATTGTTCATAACTATTGCCAAAACGAACAATAAAAATGTTTAAAGGTTGCAAATTTATCCTTAGGTATTGTTCTTGGTACATATAACTTAATATTTTCCCGCTTGCAAACAAATCATTGTATAAATTACTTATCATTTTTACAAACAATAGCTAAAAAAATCATTAATTTCATCTGAATGAATTACTTTAAAAGAATCGAATTTATTAAAAATTCCGGTAGCGAATTGGGCAGGGAGCGAATTCTCCAGGGAGCGAATCGTTCCTAATGAAGTAGGTTTGATAAGATTTGCGTTTATAAAAACTTCCGGGAGCGAATTGTTCCTAATGAAGTTGGTTTGATAAGATTTGCGTTTATAAAAACTCCCGGGAGCAAATTGTCCAGGGAGCGAATTGTCCCGGGAGCGAATTGTCTGGGAGCGAATTGTCCCGGGAGCGAATCGTCCGGGAGCGAATTGGCGGGAGCGAATTGTCCCCAATTCATTTGTTTTATAGAGTTAATAAAAAGTTTTAAAACCTTTATTTTAACTGTTATATCGAAATTCGAATTCTTGTTCCCAAAAACTCAATTATTAAGAACGTTTATAGGTATATTCGCACCCATTGTGGAAAGTCAATAAAGAAGGCGAGATGAAGAATGACATAGCGATAGTGGAACTTGTTAAATCTGTAAATACGAACCGATATGTTCCTGTTTGTGTAGCACATAAATCTATGGTGGATAAGTACTGCGTAGTAATGGGATGGGGTTATCCAAAAAGCTTTTGTAAATATTTTATTACTTCTACAAGTTACATATAAAAAATATTTTATTTTACTTTATAAAATGCTTTGATGTTTTAAAACCAGCAAGCAGTTTTTTTAAAGCTTTGAAAACGTCAATAATTATTGAAACACAATCCAGAGTAATCAAAATCAGAGTTTTAAAGGTATAAAATGAAAATAAAATGTTTCCGCTTTTCTTTAAGTGCATTATTTGTAACTTAAATAATTTTAATATTAAACAATCTTTCAAGCACATAATCACGGAAAAAAACGCCATCTTCCGAGAGACATATCTTCTGAACCACTGAAGATATTTTCACAAAAAAATTTGTGGGGTATTGGGGGCAGAGGTAGGGTTTTTAAAAAAAGCATCAAAACCTAAGGCAAAAAGTTTAACTCAGTACGACATTTTTAATATTTGTGGGGCCCGATGTGGATCGGGAGGCAAATGGTTCTGGATCTCCATATTCCGAAACCCAAATCTACATACTATTATCTGTTTTTTTAAGCGATACTGGGAAAATTGTGACAAAAAAATTTTCGTTTAAGCTCTTATAACTTTTG
The DNA here is from genome assembly GCA_030248175.1 of Microlaimidae sp. YZB2_3. Lineage (NCBI taxonomy): Eukaryota > Metazoa > Nematoda > Chromadorea > Desmodorida > Microlaimidae > Microlaimidae sp. YZB2_3. Next base: position 27,596 of record JASAMX010025755.1, read on the forward strand.
ACCGCGCTTAAAACTTTTCAATATAAAAATATCCTAAGTTAAGGTCCATAAACTTTTGGCTACCTCCTGAAAAAATTTTTTTCAAAAAATTTGGGGGTTAGCCCCAAAACCCCCAAAATTTAGGGGCAATTTCTTTCAACCCAATTTCTAACTTTTTACCATATGAATCCTTACGTCTGAAAACTTTTGTGCAGATTACCCTTTCTTGAGCTTACAAATAAATAATTTGTTTGGGGTAACCTAAATAAATCGGGTATCCCGAGGAGTTAAAGGGGGTCAATTTATCTATTTTTGCAAAAATTCTTTGTATGGGGGCAGAAAGTGCACTTTTTTAAACAATGTTCAAAAACTGTTTGAGCCACAGGTTTGAGAACCGGGGGATTTATGTGGAATTTTATGTTTTAACTTTTAGTGATAGTCTAAAAAAAATTTATGCCCTAAGGCACTGCAATGTCAACTTAAAAAGTTTTTAATTTTAATTTTTTCTTTTAGTTGACATTTTTATGGGTTGACGTTAAAACGTCAACCCATAAAAATCTCAACTTTTGACACAGCCCTTCTACATAAGCGAGTAATATATCATTTTAAATCTCTAGGTGTGCTGATTTATAAAATATAGAAAAAATTGCTTTAAATGGTCTGGTAACTAAAATACAGACCCCTTTATATCCCCAAAATTAGTAAGGGGTGATTTTTTGTTCTTATTCTTTATAAGTTGTGTTTATATTCATTTCAAAGCTCTATGCGTGCTGATTGCAAAAACAATAATTTTAAGTTAAGATTTTTTTGGTTACCCGGTTACATGCCCCCAAAAACCCCGAATTTGAAAAATGATAATCTTGTCAATTTTTTATTTTAAGTGTCGTGTTTATACTCATATGAAAGCTCACGACACACTGACTTCAAAAATATATGATTTAATAAATTTTTGTCACTTTTTACCCTATTTTTGCACCCATAAATGTACCCCCTAAAATTCTTAAGAGGTGATTTTTTTATAATACTGTCATGCTTGTACTCATTTTAAAGCTCTCGACACGCTGTCGAGAGCTTTAAAATGAGTATTTTTGACATCAAAATAAAATTTTGATGTCAAAAATATTGTTTTAAATCGATTTAACCAATGATTAACATTTTTAAAGCCCATAATGTACCCCCAAAATTTTTTTGGGGGTGCATTGAGGGATGTTAAAATGGGAACTATTGAGTGATTCGAGTTAAAAAAAAATAATGTTTTGACATCAACGTGTTGAAAGCTTTAATATGAGTATTACCAGGACGGTATCACAATAAATATATAAAACTCACCTCCTAAAACTTTTTGGGGCATATTATGAGTTGTAAAAATGGTAGCCATTGGTTGAATCGATTTAAAAATAATATTTTTAACATTAGCGTATTGTGAATTTTTATATGAGTACAAACATGACGGTATTATAATAAAATCACCTCTTAAAAATTTTAGGGGCTACATTGATGGGTGCAAAAATTTGGTAACTACTTAAAAAATTAATTTTATATTTTTGAACTAAGTGTGTTGAAAGCTTTCATATAAGTATAAACACGACACTTAAAATAAAAACATTGACAAAATTACCATTTTTCACATTAGGGGGGTATTTGGGGTTATCTAACCAGGTAACCATAAAAAATTTTAATCTGAAATCAGTATTTTTGCAATCAGCACGCATATAGCTTCCAAATGAATATAAACACGGCTTATAAAAAATAAAAACAAAAAAAACACCCCTTAATAATTTTGGGGGTAGAAAGGGGTTTTTATTTTGGTTACCCGGCCATTTACAGCAAAATTTTTTTTATATTTTTGCAATCAGCACGCCGAGAGCTGTAAAATAATATATTATTCGCCTGTGTAGAGAGGTTGTATCAAAAGTTGAAATTTTTAGGGGTTACCCATTGCATTGCAGTTTCTCAGGGCATAAAAAAAATTTTTGGACTGTCACCAAAAGTTAGAACGTAAAATTCCGCATAACTCCCCGAGGTTTCAAACTTGTGGCTCAAACTGTTTTTGAGCATTGTTTAAGAAAGTGCATTTTCTGTCTCCATACTTAAACGATTTTTGCAAAAATCGTAAAATTGACCATCTCTAACCCTTCGGGGTACTTGACTCAATCAGGTTACCCCTAACAAATTATATAATTTTAAGCTCAGGAGAGTACGGGTAATCTGCACAAAAATTTTCAGAGGTAGTGATTCATATCGTAAAAAGTTAGAAATTTGGCTGAAAAAAATTGCCCCAAAATTTGGGCTAACCCCCAAAATTAAATAAAAATTTTTCAGGAGGTAGCCAAATATTGAAGGACCTTAACTTAAGATATTTGCCTATTAATCGCTGCGCGTTCAAAAGTTATAAGAGCTCAAACGGAAAATTTTTTGTCACAATTTTTCCAGTATCGATAAAAAAACAACAAAGAATAGGCATTATCTAAAAAGTGTTTTTTTAACATCGAGATAAATTGTCTGAAATATGAGCAAGTTTCTGTATAAATGGCTTTGCTTGAACCTACTCGCATATGACTCAGCTATTTTCATCGTCAGCCGTCTATATTTAAACAGCAGAAGCAAAAATGTAAAAAATAAAAATGGCAAATATTAAGTCAGTCATCTAAAAGTTATGAGCTGTAACGCCAAAACATAATCATTTGTAAAAATATGTCTTTCTTTCTGCATTTATTTTTAGCAAAACCTAGCGAGATTCTTTTACACAATCGAGCAACAATATTGTCGTCTGACGAGTGCGAAAAATTTTGGGAAGATGCCGTAACAAATGTCGAATTTTGCAGTAGAGGCGCGTGTCATGTAAGCTATTTAAATTTAAATACGTATTGAATGTGCGCCGCCAAATCAGCTAAAAGCTCAATTTACAATAGACGAGCTAAGTGATTAGAAAGAGATTTGGATTTATATTAAGTTTTAAATCAGCCGCAATGCAGCACAGGCTCCGAGTAACAAGCTCATTATTATCGCAGATTATATTATCGCAGATTATCGCATATTATATTATCGCAGATTATTATCTGAGAAAGTATATGCTTGCCGCCTAATTTATTTATTTAATTTAATTGCTGAATTGAGTCTATTAGAACAAACGTTAATGATTAAAGGTGCGGTACAGAGAAAAACTTTTTTTCTTTAATTCCGATAAGTTTTTGGAAACACCTTACCTTTTGCGCCAAAACGTTGTTACACAGTTTATCGAAATTTCATTGACAATTAAAGAAATATGAATTTTCAAAAAAAAAAAAAAAACGGTCGAAATAGGGTTTTTAGAGCATTCCTGTACTTTAACAATTTTGCTTTGCTGTGAAAATTTTATTACAGTTTTACAAAAAAGAGCAGTTGTACTATTATTTTTATTTTGACCCCCTGATTGCAAATTTTAACAAACTATTTTTGGGTGTAAAAGTGTTTTTAGCTGAAAAACCTGAGATTGTTTCCCTAGTTTTCTTAAAACGTGAGAACCGGAAAATTATTCGGCTAAACGCTGGTTCATACTTATGACGAAACGTCCTTTGGATAAAGGAAAAAGAAAAAACGTCCAAAAGAAAAACGTCGTCCAAAGGAAAAACTCCAAAGAACGTTTTGGCTTGTCCAAAGGACGTTTTGGCTTTTCTAAAATTTTTCTTTGAATTTTGTCCAAAGGACGTTTTGTCATAAATTTGAACCAGCCTTAACATGACATATATTTTATAAAATTATTTATTGTGCATCTGTTTTGTTTAAAAAATTTTACAACCAAACTAACCGAACCAGTTCCCAGTTCCATCTACTTTAACCGCGCGGAAAATGGCGAAAACAACAAAGTACTTTTTTAATTCTTGCATTACTGGGCGCTGTTTCATAAAAGTTCCCAACATGCTGTTTTTTTGTTGAAGTCCATTTCTTTTTTGTAGAAAGCTACAAAGAAATGAAAATGCAATAGACTTTTGGAAAAACTTATAAAAAACCGAAAATTTGCATAAATATTAATTGCAAAAATCGCTATGCTTTAACATAGGATTTCATTTTTTTGTAAATATTTACAAAGAATCAAATGTTAGTAACATTTATGAAACAGCGCACTGATGACAAAATTAATTCAAAGACTTATAAAAAAAATAATAATAAGCATCGGTGGCGCGGGAACGCCACGTGGCGATTTAGCCCCACAGCACCGTGCACACTATAATTTGAAAACGTTGGGAATTTTTTTCGTAATATGTTCATCTTCTTCTCTATTATATTATGGTTTCTAACTCTCATTATCTTAAAATCAATATTCTTTCATCGTTCACGTGGCGATTTAACCCTTCGGTACCGCATCAACTTCAACTATAATCAGAGAATCTTGATAAAATTTGTAATTTATGTTCACAATCTTCTTCTTCTTCAATTTTTTTTTCCAAAAAAAATAATTGCAATTGTAACGTCCAGAAATATGAGGCCGAATAAATCGAGTTTTTGAGAGAAAGATTGCGAAACAATTTGCTGTTTTTAGCTTTTTTGGCTGAAAAATGAGCGATACAGGACTTGAACCTGTAATCTCCAGCCTCAGTACCTCATTGACTGACGTGCTGCGTTACACCATCGCTCGACAGTGTTACATTACAACTCGTATTTATAAGACGTCATATTTCTGAAACATTAACACAGCGGGAGTTGTGACACCTTCCCACCAAGATTGAAGCGCGCAGCCTTCCAATCTGACAACCATATAAGGTCCGAGCCACACGTCCACCACTAGTCCACGCCCTGCTCCTTAGAGCTAACCCTAGTTTCAACCTTCCGCTCACGGCAAGGCGGGCAAGAGCACATATGTGGTGTACCAATGGACGTGTATCGCTCACCAAATGTAACGTCCAGAAATATGAGGCCGAATAAATCGAGTTTTTGAGAGAAAGATTGCGAAACAATTTGCTGTTTTTAGCTTTTTTGGCTGAAAAATGAGCGATACAGGACTTGAACCTGTAATCTCCAGCCTCAGTACCTCATTGACTGACGTGCTGCGTTACACCATCGCTCAACAGTGTTACATTACAACTCGTATTTATAAGACGTCATATTTCTGAAACATTAACACAGCGGGAGTTGTGACACAATCATCGGTGGTACGACACAGCACTGTTGCGTTTTTTTAGTCTGATGAAATGACAATTGAAAAAATCATACTCACAGCAATTTTTGAAAAGTGCGAAATCGCCACTTTTTCAATTAGAAGGTTAGATTGGTATGTGTAAGCAACAGCTATAAATTTGAAAAAGTTGCGATTTCGCGCTTTTCAAAAATTGCTGTGAGTATATTTTTTTCAATTGTCATTTCATCAGACTAAAAAAACCCAACAGTGCTGTGTAATTAGTTCAACGTATAAGTAAATTATTATCATATGGTAGCCATTTTTATTCAGTGGGCCGCTGGCCAAATCAAACACAAATTTCTTATGGTGCAAATAATATCCATCTCTGACTAGTCCACATCTTTTCTGTCTAAACAAAAGCCCGGGGAGAAATCGCCCCTTTTTCCTGCTCTGTTCTTAGAGTATTTTTAAAGGCTAGTTATAAATTTAAGAAAGTGTCCCTTTTATAGAAGGCAAATAAAAACACATAAGACGCATAACCAAATTAGAATAAATAATCAATCAATCAATAGATTTATTCTAGTAAAATATATGCAACAATCAACAAAATAAACATGTATTTATATATATTTTTAAATATATTATCAATTTAATAAGCGAACCAATCTTTTTCGCAAATCTAAAGAAAAAAGATTTAATAACAAACTTAATAAATTTACTAGAATATGGTTCAAAGGCTTAAAAGTATAAGCCCTAAAATGAACCACGGATTAACAGTTCTTGAAAATAGGAAAAGATTTGGCTAATACTTGTTTCTGAGAAAGTGCATTTGCTGATTGACAACTGCGCGCACGTACGTACCTTTTTTGCTCTGTTAATATTCGGTTTTTTCTTTAAATTACGATTTCTCTGCTTAAATTGGAGAATATTTGAATTAATTTCTTCTTCTTCTTCTTCTTCTTCTTCTTTTTCTTCTTCTTCTTCTTCTTCTTCTTCTTTTTCTTTTTCTTCTTCTTCTTCTTCTTCTTCTTCTTCTTCTTCTTCTTCTTCTTCTTCTTCTTCTTCTTCTTCTTCTTCTTCTTTTTCTTCTTCTTCTTCTTCTTCTTCTTCTTCTTCTTCTTCTTTTTCTTTTTCTTTTTCTTCTTGGATATAATTTTTTCACTTTACATTTCATCTGACTAAAAAACAAATTCAACAGTGCTGTGTGATTGGTTCAATGTATAAACGAATCATTATCATATGGTAGAAATTTTTATTCAGTGGGCAGCAGCCCAAAATGCAAATTTCTTGTAGTCCACATAATGTCCATCTCAGACTAGTCCATATTTTTTTGTCTAAACATACGCCTGGGGAAAAATCGCACCTTTTTCCTGCTCTATTTTTAGAGCATTTTATAAGGCTAGTTCAATAAAAAAAAGTAGTGTAAAAGCTTTGGTTTTACGTTTTTTATCATTTGACGAAAATGAATTTAAGAAACTCCAACAGCGTGGATGAATTTTTGCATACGTTAATTAGCTATATTAACACGACGACATTAATTGAGTCACACGTCACCGCAACGGTACAAATATAATATTATTATTATTAACGTTTATTTAAAATCAAATATCCAGATATATAAGTTTGCATAACCTTAAAAAATTTAGATTTAATATAAGGCGACTTTTTCTTTAATGTTTTTAACTATTACATAAAACAAATTAACTGGCAAAGTAATTGTTAAAGTAAAAGTCGCCTTATGTTATATCTAAATTTTTCGAGGTTTTTCAGATTTAGATCTGGATATTTGGTTTTAAATAGACGGTAATAATAATAATAATATTATCTTTGTACAGTTGCGGTGACTTTTGTGTGACTCAATTAATGCCGTCATATTAATATAGCTCATTAATGGATGCAAAAATTTATCCACGCTGTGGGAATTTCTTAAATTTATTTTCGTCAAATGGTTAAAAAACGTAAACCCAGAGCTTTTACAATAATTCTAGCCAAAGCCGAAATGAAGTTTTGAAAAATAGCCTTATATATTAAATGGAACAGGAATAAAACTACACAACGTTCAAAAACTTAATACCAGAAAAGACTGAAACAAGTTTCTTTAAAATAAAAATTCAAAAGATATTAAACTGTCTATAAACAGAAAATTAACTTAATTAATAAAAATCAATAATTGTAAAAGCTTTAATTTGCATTTTAACCCGTTGACGAAAATCAAATGTCAAATTCCTGATGGCGTAAATTTCATGTGTTAACCAGCTGTTATTATCACTGTATGCCTTGAGTCATAAATCTACAAAACTGTACAAAAATAATCATGCGTACCCAACTCAGTTTCCACAGATTTTTTTTTTTCGCAGCTTCTTTAACTAAGCTGCGCTCAGTTTTATAGAAAACCGGAAATGGCGGCTAAAAAAATGTCGAAATCTTCATTTCGGCCACAAGAGTTCAATTTTTTTTTAGTTTAGCGATTTTATAAATTAAAATTAAAACTAAACTAAATTTGGTTTTTACACATTTCTAGATAATTTTTGGTTTAGTTAGCGGTTAATTTTAAGTTGCAAGTTTTTACACCCCTGTAAGTGTTCAATTAAAAACGTTTAAAAACTTTTTAAAGTAATATAAAACCACCAGGAATCACTGTTTTACCATAATTGTGGTAAGGATAGAAAATTTTTATATTAGTGATATTTCATAACGAGTAGTTGCGACGGCCAGGAAAACGCCGAAATATTTACTTTATCAATTCATAAAATTCCTGATGGCGGAAATTTCATGCGTTAACCAGCTGTTATTGATGTGATGACCATGAATCGCAAAATTTACTCAAGTTCCTAAATTGTAGTTGACGCTTGGTGCGGATCTAAATCGCTCCTTGGTGTTTTCCCACCACCTATGTTGTACTCAATAAATATTTTTCAATAATTCGACTTGTTACACGAAGGAGCATTTTGCTGTGTAGAACTGGGACTGCGCGATAAAAACGGTATTTCTCCACAACCGTGTAAAGCACCTTTATGTAACTGTGCAAAGAAAAAGAAATAAAAATCCAACCTTTTTACGCCTTTTCAATTAAGTATAGGCAAATAAAATCTAGCTGACCGCGATATTTTTCAAAATTTAAAATTACATTCAAAATTTTTCACTAAAGCGGATTAATAACAAAGATTAAAAACTGTATTTTAATAATTATTTATCAAATTACTTAGTTTGTAACCTAAATGCTAATTTTTTAAGCGCTAAAATTGGTTTAATTTTTGTATATTTTGTGAAAAGGTGGAATTAAAAAAAATCCTGCGTTCTTATTTGTTTTTAAAAAAAACGTCATTACCGCACAATTTTAATTGGTCCCCTCATGTCTGCATTCTAATTTTCAGCGTCATCCACTTATAATTCAACCATAGATTTTTAAAGAAATAAAATTATTTCATAAGAATAATCAAAACTCAATATCATTGTGAATTGCTTAAAAACACTATTTTTTAATTAGAACTGTAAAAATGTATGCCAAACAGATATAATTTAAGGGTGATTCTGGTGGACCATTAGTATGTTTTCACAACTCAAAATGGTACGTGGCAGGTGTAGTGTCATGGGGATCCATGTTTTGTGAACTTAAACCTAGTGTTTTTGTTGACGTCCAGAAATTTTACAAATGGATTAACACCAAGCTACATCATTCATCTGGAATAGAAATGTAAATTCATATTAATTTCTAAATAGTATCTCAGACTCTTTGCTATCTGTTTAAACTGTAAAATGTTAGTCACTATTAGATGATAAGTATAAAGCCAAAAAACTGGTCGAACAAATAAAGAAAATGATTGAAAAATTTCCGTTTATACCTTTACAGTTCCCAAACAACAAAATTTTAAAAGCCTATTTTTGGATAAATCAAATGCAGTTTTTTTTAGATTTTGTTCGTTTTTTAAGTGTTTACATAAAAAGTAATCATTTTTTAAAATAAAAAACGCCTTTAGAACAACCAAAATAGGTTTTTAAATCTAATACTTTAAACATTCGACCAAGTTTTAACCGAGCCTAAGACTGTGTTTTACCAAAGGTGGATAATACGATCATCCGGGACAAAGGTGTGACACTCGTGTTTAACAAACGCGGCCATGCGAAACACAACCAGCCGACGGACGGGTGTCATCGTGACGGACGGGTACGGGTGTCATCGTGACGGACGGGTGTCATCTTGACGGACGGGTGTCACGATAAATGATTTGAAAACAATGTTTCTAAAGATATTTAATCTTTTTGGCTGGCTTCCGAACACTTATCTTAGCATTCTTAAGAAAATAATATGCATGTAATGCATAAATAAAAAGAATAGTATACTTACAGTGAGACCTTAAGTCACTTAGGTTTAAAAAAAATAGTTTGGCATAATAATTTGCTTTTTTTGAAACATCTTTTAAGGTTTTAATGGGTTTTTTTCTACACTTCTTCAGGTGTTATTTAAAATACCGAGGAGGGGAAAATACATGTTTACTAAATGTATTTAACGGCATAGCGATAAAGTCTGATCCTTGTTCAGTTTCTTCAAAAAAATAATAATAAAGTGACAAATAAAAAAATCCGGAAACCATAAAAAATAACAAAAGATTATGGAATAAATTGTTAAAAATCTTTAAATATTTTATATTGTACTAATTAAAAGATTGTGAAGAACCCAACAAATTCTTATTTAGTAGATTTTCTTTTTAAATCAAAAATACAATAAAACTGAACACAAACTAATAAACTTTAATGAAAACTAGCGAAGATTTGTAGGCATATTAATGCAAAATAAAGTTCATTTTACATTAATTTTAAAAATTCCGCAAAATAGCAAAGAAAAGTAAAAAAATATTGCTGGAAAACACCGGTGGGTGCAAACAGCAGTTTATATTACGCTTTTAGGGCTCCCTATCATAAGAGTACGGCACGAAACAGTACAACAAAATAGTCCCGGGTTTCGCAAAAGAGTACGCACGAAACAGTACTGGAACAAAAGAGTACAGCACAAAAGAGTACAGACACAAAAGAGTACTGAGCAATTGCGTGCACGTGCAGTACTATCAGATTTGACTGATCCAAATGGAAATTTGCATATTCAAAAAATCAATATGCGCAGATTGAAGTATACTTTTTGAACCGTGGTAAATGTGGTAAGTATTTTTGTTCTATTTTTATGTACTTCGGTACGTCACGTTCACTTGTATGTACTTTACGGGTACATCGCAAACCAAATTTATATTATAATTAGTTTAAGTTACTCCATTAGGAGAAATTATATTATAATGATTATTTCATTTATATGTACAATTATCTTTATTTTTAGGCTTTATTAAAAGGTAATTTTATTAAAAGGTAATTTTTTTTGAATTTAATTCTTTTTTAATTTTTAAAGTATTAGGTGGTAATTTTAATATACAATAAGTTGTTTTACATATGTTTAATAAATTTATATTTACTTTACTCTGACTCAGTTTTTCATAAAAAGCCGCCGAACGTTCCAGAAACAAATGTAGTTACGCAATGAGAAAGAGTGTACAGCAAAAAAAAAAACAAAACTCTTGTACCATAACGCGTGGCAAGCGGTCAAGTCATTAACAGAGGTGAGTTTTTCGTTTTCATTTTGTTATTGTTATTATTTACCATACTTTTTAGGTTTTTAAGTTTTGTTGATTTTTAAAAAATTTTGACGTAAATTATACCTTTTAAGTGAAGTGATGGATTCTATTGAAAAGCTCCGACTATCATGAAGCTTAAAAGGCATCAAAAATGTGTCTAGAATTAGGAGCGAAACACATTTTTTGATATTACAAAATTTATCTTATTGCATGCTTGTAAAATTCAAAATATTTTTGTATTGTAACTTAATTTGTTAATTATTTTAGCGTCTTTACAGGTTACATCATAAATTAAGGTAAAGAAATTTTAATTTATGCATGTTAGGTAAATTCGTATTTTTTGTTATCATTGCATACATAAGGGTTCCCCCTTTCCCTCACCCGTTTTTTTTCCTATTATAATAAAACACATTTTAACTTTTGCTAAAAAAAATTTAATCGGTGGAAATAATTATCCACTTGAGTTTTTTTTTTAAACGAAACTAAAGCAGTTTGTTAGTTATGTTCCTGCCTTATTAACGTATTGGGATTCATTCCGCTGCAAATCTGCAGAAGGAATTCCGCGCCAGTCCTGTTCTGTGTTAAACTCTGCGCCAATCTCCTTCGCGTTGCGAAGTTTAAGACTGAGCAGCGGTGGTGCGCGGAATTCCTTTTGCGGATTTGCAGCAGTTTTTGGAAGAAAAAATCCCAAAGGGTTAAGCTATCATGCTTTCAAGCTATTATATTTAAACAAAAACTCCAAAGTTGTGTTTCTTAAGTGAATTATGCTTATTTTCATTCTCCAATCTAATTTTAAAATGTTTATGTTATTTTAGCCACTTTCTACAATTTTTTTTGTTTTTATAATTGTTTGGAAACTTTGAATATGCAAAAATAAAAAAATGATATATTACTCTTTAACTAAATGTAAAATTATTTTGAAAATAAAGTGGGTTTCCGTGTTAAGGTGCTTAAGGGCTCCAAAAATCGGCGTTGCGCAGCACAGAAAACTGGCGTTTGTTTAAAAATTAGAATTGTTTGACTTCAATTTTTATCTGATAAATTGTTTGTTTGTTTTTTTTTTGATAATTGACTAAGTTGAAACTTTAAAGGTCAAAAATTAAATATATTTAAAAACAACTTATGCATAGCATAATAAATCTATGCTAATCTGCTTCCAATTTTTAAACTTTCGTTTTTAGGTGGATTCTTTCCCACAATCCAAAAAACATGTTGCTTTGAAAATATGCCGTAAAAAACGCTTAAACCATTTTATATCTTGTTTAGCAAATGAACTGTTTGTGTGTCTGACTGCCTGTGTTTCAGGAGCTTTACCAAAGAGCAAACGACAAAATGTCCTTGACCAAACGACAAAACTTAAACTTAAACTTAAACTTTGGTATAGGAAATATTCGGTATATTCGTGATGTTACCTAAGCTCTTTTTTAAAAAACTTTAGAGAAACTCTCGGAGCTTCAAAGCTACACACTATTTAAATTTATTTTATAAAAAATTAAAAAGTAATGCCATAGAATATTTTGTCAAGACTGTTTTGTAAATTATTTTTTTTCTTAAACTTTTAAACTACCATAAAAATATTCCTAAAAGACAAAATAACTTAAACAATAGTTCAAGTTAATGGTTGAAATTGTTCATTTAAACATGAGCAACCTGGAAGCAACATGAGAAAATTCCGAATGGTAGGAAAGAACATTAGTAATGAAGCGTAATTTGTTGGCTACGATTTTTTAATTTCTTTTTCAAAGATAACTTAGTTTTTACAAACAGGAAAAACCCACGGCTTAACTACCAGTAAATTGTAAAAATGTAAAAAATTTTAAAAATGTAAAAATAAGTTTCAAAAAGTACCTTTGGTAGGCGCGGTCAAACCTATATTGCTCAAATCAAACAGCCGAAGAGGCTCACAGTGCCGCTTACACTCGCTACGTAATTATAAATAAGAAAAATTCAAAAGACTTTATTAAATGGTCTATAAAAAATAAAAGAGTTTGTTACCATAAAACGCTGCTCATTGATTTTTATTGTAATTAAGTTAAACAGCTGTTAATAGTAGTCGTTTTAACATTAAGTTTTTTCTTCAGTACTCTTTTGTGTTGGTACTGCTTTGAGAAAACGCAGACTCTGAAAACTTGAATACATTACTCTTTTGAGCCAGTACTCTTTTGAGCCAGTACTCTTTTGAGCCAGTACTCTTTCGTGTCAGTACTGTTTTTTGTCAGAGTCGCGTTGTGTAGCAAACGTAATTCACACAGGTCTCTTATGTGCCGTACTGTTTTTTACAGTAATGTTTTGTGGCGTACTCTTTTGCGAAACCCGGGACTGTTTTGTGGTACTGTTTCGTGCAGTGCAATTCGTCGGCCCCGAACGACATATATTAACATTACAAAAATTAAAGTGACGTAATCAAAAATTATGAAATATTATTGAGCTTTTGTAAATCATTTTTAATACCAGGGATACGGGGATTGGAATACGTACATGACAATTTTAAAATTGGCATTTTGTAATAGCACATCCAATTAATTTAAACGAAAATGTAAAAAGTAAAATTTTGCGATTTTCAAGGACTTTTATTTTGATTGGCCATACAGAAAAACGATCTAAAAAATCTATAAATTAGTTAATTATTTGTAAAAAACTAATAAAAGACGCTTAAACATTAGAATAATTTATAAACAACTTGATAAAATTGTAATTAAAGGAGCACTGTCACAAATCAAATTTCTATAACGCCCGAACCGGACTGCTCCTTTAATGCCAAACCTACCTAATTCAACTTTGGTATTTAGAGTGCTCCACTACAAGGCTACAACATTTTTAAATTTCAGCTGAATCGGTTCAGTATTAAAGGAGCAGTCCGGTTCGGGCGTTATAGGAATTTGATTTGTGACAGTGCTCCTTTAAGTTAAACAGCTGTTAAAAGTAATCGTTTTAACATTAAGTTATTTCTTCAGTACTCTTTTGTGTCAGTACTTTTTTGAGTCAAACGCAGACTCTGAAAACGTAAATACATTACTCTTTTGAGCCAGTACTCTTTCGTGCCAGTACTGTTTTTTGTCAGAGTCGCGTTGTTTAGCAAACGCAATTCACACAGGTCTCTTATGTGCCGTAATGTTTTTGACAGTACTGTTTTATGTCGTACTCTTTCGTGCGTACTCTTTGCGAAACCCGGGACTGTTTTGTGATACTGTTTCGTGCAGTACACTTATGCGTCGGCCCCCGCTTTTAGGCATATTCTCTCGGAAATTACGGTGGCGCAGTGGATGGTCTTTGAATATGCATTTGAGGTTTCTAAGTTCGAACCCCTCTAGTCGTGTTTTTTTTTGGTCTAGGCATATTTCTAACTTAACATGAATGTGTAATTTTATTTCTTAAGGGTTGGTTCATACTTATGTAAAAACGTCCTTTGGACAAAGTCCAAACGACGTTTTTACATACGTTAATACGCTGTGTTTGTCCTTTGGACTTTGTCCAAAGGACGTTTTTACATAAGTATGAACCAAACCTTATCTGTTTATATTAAAAAAACCCGAATGAAAATAACGAATATTTATTTTAAAGAAACTACAATTGTGCACATTTACCATTCATATTCTGTTGTTTCTTTCAATTATCATTTTTAAACTAAACTGAAAAACTTTTTTCTGGTTGTTTTATAAACAAATAGTCCTTTTAAATAATTGTGGGCGTATTTTTTAATTTATTTTATGACAAATTAATACAAATGTTTCTTTTTCGTTTGTTTCGCGTTTTTTTTTATTTTAAAAGGGGTTAAATGTGCCCTTTTTTAAATGGTTAAATTTGTGTCAATATGATTTTATACTGCTTAATATATTATTGTTTTATGTATTCTGGTTTTCACGCAGCATCTGTTTTGTTTTTTGTCGCTTATTCGAGTTTTAAAAAAAGTTACGGTATTAAATTGTAAAAGTTTTTGAAAGTCAACCAGCAAGACAAAATATCTTTAGAAACATGGTTTACAATTCATTTATCGTTACACCCGTCCGTCACGATGATACCCGTCCGTCACGATGACACCCGTCCGTCCGCTGGTTGTCTTTCGCATGACCGCGTTTGTTAAACACTAGTGTCACACCTTTGTCCCGGATGATCGTATTATCCACCTTTGGTTTTACATACTTGAATTTTATAAAATGTAAAAGTCTCATTTTCCCAGCTCGCTACGATGCCGACTTCGGCCTTAATTTTTATTTTTTATAAAAAAAACACAAGCATAAAAAATAAAATAAAGATAAAGCATAAACAAAATCGGTTTATTTTTGTACGTGAGCAAATTTTGTACACCTTTAGTTTAAAAAAACAATAGAGTTTGTTTTAGCTATTTAACCTATTTATTTATTTTAGCTATTTATTTAAGTTATGACTCAGCACGACAGGTAAAACTGTCGTCGTGCATTTTTTTTTCTTTTTTTTATCGTGCCAATAATGGCTCAGAATTGTTTTTCGTCCACAAAAACTAATCAACGAAATGGCAGCTGAAATCGTGTCTTTGCGCTGTTCCAACTTTTCTTCACGCGATAAAATCGAAAATGCATTTCCATTCCTACAGTATAACTCGCTCATGCAAGTTTTCTTCAGAGAGCGAGGACCAACGGCCGCAACAGATTGAAATAGTTTACACCGTTAAATATTTGCGTGAATTTAATACACGGTAGTATTTAAAAAAGGCGAAAAAAAACACGCTTACGTTGGCAGCTACCTGTATTTCACTTATAACTATAGAGTTTTATGTTTATGTTGAAGATTTTAAACCCCATTACAAGTTAAAACCTATTTAAAGCTGTAATCTTTTTGTAAAAAACTTTAATCACCGCAATAGCCGAAAACAAAGGATTTGTATGAGCTTATTATTTATAAGATGTTTAAAGGTGCGATACCGATTCAAACTTTTTGTCTTCGATTTTGATAGTTTTTTGTAAAAATCTTACACCTGCCCCCAATAGCCCACAAGATTTTTCTTTTCAAAATGTTTTTGATGGTTCAGGAGATATGAACCCCAAAATCGCGTTTTTTTGAAATTTTGTGCTTGAAAGATTTCTTAATGAGTATAAAAATTTAAGTTATAAAAGTTTTACTAAAAGAAAGCGGTTATTTTTACTTTTATTTGATACTTTGATTGTTAAGATTAGAGCAGCATTCCTCAAGATATTGTGTTTCCAGTACAAAAACCCGCGATTTTTTTCGCTAAAAATACAAAGTGTAGGCATAAATTATGGGCGAACTTAACCCGTCCCAGTGATTGCCTTTTTCCTGGTTACGACGGTGAAAAGTGTTTTTGTAAAGGTATTAATTTCTGTTATTTTCGCCGTAATTAGAGTGCGTTCGCAATGGTCCGAAACTTACGGGATGCGAGTGCGTGCGAACGCACTCTGATTAACATCGAAAATAAGGGGAATTTATATTTACAAAAACATTTCTCACTGAGGAAAAGGCAATCACGGGAACGGGTTAATCAAATCACTGCCGTAGTTTGGTGTTTTTAACAAAAAAAATCGAGGGTTTTGTTGTACAGAAAACGCAATAACTCAACAAATACTACACCAGTATCAACAATCAAGGTATCAAATTAAAGTAGAAAATGGCCGCTTTCTTCCAGTAAAAATTCTACCACTTACAATTTTATAGATTTTCAAAAAACGCGATTTTTGGGGGGTGATATTTCCTGAACCCGGAAGATATTTTAGCGAAAAAGTTTTTGTTGCCTATTGGGCAAAAAATCATTAAAACCGAAAACAAAAGTTTGACTTGGTACCACACCGTTAAGTATGAAGTTTCGATCTTAGAAGTTATTTTACAGTATTTCATAAAAAAATTTAAAAAATAGACTTTAACTCAAAAAGCTAATAAAAATGTATAATTTTTAATTTATATAGGTAAATAAAGAATTATATATTTTTATTAAAACGTGAGTTAACATCTCTGTTTTGAAAGTACAAAACATCGTAAAGAAACTTCTAAAATCGAAATTTCATGTTTAAGCACCTTATTAAAATATTTACAAAACAACATCAATTTTATATTTTTTTCTTTTTAACAAAAGGTGCCAATAAAGTATAAACTAAAATATATTATAGAGATGCTTCGAGAAGTCGAACTTCATTGGAAGAGCTGACTTTTAATTTTCAAACGTCAGCTGAATGTGCACCAACAGGTATATGAGATGTAACGATGTTTGTTTTATTATTGCTGGAAACTTAGCTAAAAATAAAAAAATAGTGTTTACTGTTTATCTGAGGAAAGAGAATAAAATAAAAACTACATAAAGGTAGTTTTTTTGATTTTAGAAACGAAGCCTTATCCAAAAAAATCATAAGTTAAAACAAGAATCATTATAAAACTTTTGGGTAAAATAAATTAACCATTCTATTTGTATTTCTATTAACCATTCGTGTACGGTACAATTAGTTTTTAAGCAATCGTCACAAAGCAGAAAAATGTGCTTTATTGTTTTTTTTTAATCTTAACACTAGATTGTAGTTTAACTCTCCTTATTTCTTATAACCGTAATTTTCAAAAAGTATATTTTGTTTGGGACAATATTTTTAATAATTTTTTCGCTGGATAGAATTCAATGACGATTTTTTTAAAAAAGGTGGTATTTTTTTGAAATTTTACATTAACAATTTGGTGCAAATAGCTTGCTTTTTTAGAAAAACGGTCTCCTATATAACACAATTCTTATGAACGAATATTATTTGTCTCAAAGAAATACCTTTTGCGAAAATTTTCCGGAAAAAATTTTTTTTTAAAACTATTAGTCATTTTTAAAACAAATTTTTAGGCTTTTTTAAGGTTTTTTAGTTTGACTTTAAGGTTTCGCTTAGGCTTAGGGAAAACGAAGTTTTCTTTTGTTATGAATTTAAAAGTGTTTCTGAAGCTATTTTTTCCAAAGATATTATGCAGAATGTATTTCTTCCTAGCGCCATTATTAATAAACTTTGAGAAAACAAACGTATTTTTTTGTTTTAAATTAATTTAACACTAATTTTTTAAGCGTGACGGGAAGGAGACACATAATATAGTTATCAAATAAAACAAAGCGCAAAACATCCAAATATAGTTTGCTAAACATTAATTTTGGTAGACGGTTATTTCTTCTATGGTGTTTTTCAAAAATTTTCTAACAACCGAAAATTTAAAATTTATACGAAGGTTAAATATAAAGAAGCGAAATGTTAAACAAAATTTTTTTTTAATTCGCAGCTTTCGTTTAATGTTTTTCAGGATTGAAAATGAAAAATTAAACCCAAACTTAGAATTAAAACCAAATTTTAAATCAGGAATTCATAGCAAAAAAAGCAAATTGTCCCAAAAAAAGTAAGTTTTATAGAAATTACACTTTTAAAAAACCTTGCGAACTAGGAATGAAAAGCAAAGAAATACAAACGCAAGAAAATGAGTTGCGCAGGGAGAGAACTCTCCATAGGGAGCGAATTGTTGAGGGAGCGAATTGTCCAGGGAGCGAATTGTCCACAATAAACTGTTAATCCCGGGAGCGAATTGGGCAGGGAGCGAACTATCCAGGGAGCGAATTGTCCAGGGAGCGAGTTTTCCCGGAAGCAAATTGTCCCGGGAGCGAATTGTAGGGAGCGAATCGTCCCCAATTCGCCTACCATATAATTTTTATTATAATATGTTTTGTGTAAATTTTTCATGTTTTGTAAAAGTAATATAGTTCTAATGTCTATTTTTTGTTGCTTTTGCACATTTTTTTTATTTTATGGCAAACATCTCACTGCCTACACTTAGGGATCTCTGTCATAGTGACGAAAATTCGTTGAAAATTGGTGTAGACAAAAAATGATCATTTAATTTAACTTTAAATATCAAATTTAAAACGTTAACAATTTTTTTGAAATATATTTTGTTGAAATCATTTAGCTTGATTTTTGGTCAATTGTTTAAAATTTAACTTTACTTTTGTAATTTCTATTGACAGAAAATAGCTTTCAAATAAATATCAAAATCTGTATTTAATAAATTTAAACAATTGTTTCTTATATTTTTTGTGACGTCAACTAGAAACTATAGTCTATACAAAAATGATGCGGACTGGCGACAAAAATCGAACTTTAAAATGTTATATATCCATAACGTAAGTTAGAATATATGCGGGACATATATGGGAGCTTAGCTCAGACTCTTGGCTATTTTTTGAAAAGGTTAGAGAAAAATGGTTTTCAATGACGTCATCACTACAGCCGATGCGGTGAAAAAAAACCTGGTTCCAAAAAAAACAAAACTTTTTTATTTGTAAAAGATAAGAAAAGACGCTTGGTATGCTGTTAAAACATACTTTTCTAAATTTTTTCTAAAAGTTTAAGCGAAATCGGCTCGCTCAAAATTTTTTTATAATGCGTTGAATGCGCGCGGTTTTCGCGATTTTTCGCGAATTTTTGCCACGCTAATACACTGTCGGACACATAATGTTTGTTTTGCTTCCTGCTCGAAGTGTGTACGATATTGATCATATTGTTATATATTAAATGTCCGCCAATTTTTATTCCTTACTTTTGACCTAAAAAATTTTTTTGGGGGGTTGACCCCCCGGGGGCTAGGGGGGGAAAACACGAATGCCAAAAATTTTTTTCAAAATTTTTTTAAAACCATCAAAAATGTAAAATTTATCACATATGACGAATTTTGAAATATCGTTTGTGTAAAAAAACCTAAAATTAAGCTCACAATAAGCTGTCAAAAATGACGAATTTGAAATTTGGAAGGATTCCAAGCCCGTATGCTGGCAGTAGCAAACCATTAAATTAAAAACTTTTCCAAAAAAATAAGTCTTAAAAGTTTATTTTTTTGGAATTTCTATGTTATTTTATTAGAAAAAGATATTTTCAAAGTTAAAATCCTACTACGAAATTGCCAAATATCGCAGCTAAAAAATGCTCTTTTTTAAGTGTTTTTTTACTTGCAAACATGTTTCCCCTGTTGTCAACACAAAAACAAATTTCTAATAATATTTCTCTCAACTTTTGCCAATTTTCCAATGCCTCTTTTTAAAGTAATGCTATTTTTCGTGTAAAAACGTTTGAATCCGCGATCTGGTCTCAATTACGTCATTTTAATTGCGGAAAAGCCAATAAAAACCATCAATTATGACGTAATATCAAAAATTTGCATGCCGTAAGGAAGTATTTTCAAATTTTAACGAAAATTTATGTTGCTTTTTTACGGGGTTATTTCGACCATTTTTCAATATTTTAAATCAAAATAATTTTAAAAAATTCAAAACTATTTTTTAAAGTTTATTATTCTTGTAAAACTTTTTTTTAATTTAATGGTTTGCTGCTGCCAGCATACGGGCTTGGAATCCTTCCAAATTTCAAATTCGTCATTTTTGACAGCTTATTGTAAGCTTAATATTTGGTTTTTTTACACAAACGATATATCAAAATTCGTCATATGTGATAAATTTTAAATATTTGATGGTTTTGAAAAAAAATTTTGAAAAAAATTTTCGGCGTTCGTGTTTGGCCCCCCTAGCCCCAGGGGGGTCAATCCCCAAAAAAAAATTTTTAGGTCAAAAGTAAGGAATAAAAATCGGCGGAGATTTAATATATAACAATATGATCAATATCGTACACACTTCGAACAGGAAGCAAAACAAACATTATGTGTCCAACAGTGTATTACCGTGGCAAAAATTCGCAAAAAATAGCGAAAACCGCGCGCATTCAACGCATTATAAAAAATTTTGAGTGAGCCGATTTCGCTCAAACTTTTAGAAAAAACTCAAAAAAATATGTTTTAACAGCACACCAAGCGTCTTTTCTTATCTCGTACAAATAAAAAAGTTTTTTTTTTTTGGAACCAGGTTTTTTTCCACCGCATCGTCTGTAGTGATGACGTCATTGAAAAACCTTTTTTTCTAACCTTTTCAAAAGATAGCCAAGAGTCTGAGATATGTTACCATATATGACCCGCATATATTCTAAACTCCGTTATGGATATATAACATTTAAAAGTTCAGGGTTTGTCGCCAGTCCGCATCATTTTTGTACAGACTATAGCACCAACAAAAACTAAACAACTATATTTATAACATTTGTCTATAAAAGGGTCATTACTGTTAAATTTATTTGTTTAATTTTTAAATTTAAAAATTAGAAAAAATTCAATTTGCAACAGAAAAACTTTTTTATATTTACCAAAATCGCCATGTTTGTGTGAATTTGCTCATTTAATTTACAATAATAAAACATACTATGCGCTGGCTCCCAATAGATTTTTTCTAACAATCCTTTGATTCGAAACAACGGTGAAAGGAACGGCGCTGACGCATATGAGTACTGCCCGAAACTGTCCACCAAAAAGTCCAGAGTTTTACAAAAGAATAGAATAGAAAATTGTATTGTATATGTTACCACCTAAGCAACCATATTCATACAATATTTAAAAAAAGATGGTTGAACTATGATTGAATGATATCTGGGATTGCATTCTGA
>JASAMX010025758.1:0-25926 GCA_030248175.1 Microlaimidae sp. YZB2_3
AATGAGACAAAATGAACGATGTTTGTCCGTGAAACAAGATAAAATTTACAAAAAATAAATTTATCTAAATCTAAAATTAATAAGAGTAACATATTTTTGTTACAATTGTTTTTGTTAATTTTGAAACATGTGATTAATAAAAATTGTTGGTTTCCAAAATCTAAATACTATAAAGGCTACAATTAAAAACAATTTAAACAAATATAAATTGATAAAAAACAACATTAAAAGTTGCAAATTCGTATTGTGAGGACAAAAATTAAAAAAAAACAGGTATTGTAACCAGATATTAGCTATAATGTATTAAAATGCTAAAATTATTTTCTTATATTAGAATAAACTTAAAAGGAGGTTTATGAATTTTACTTTATAACAAACTATTTTCACGCCAAAATATCTATGCATTCGATACACATAAAATATATAGAAAAACAAGGATAAAATGAAGCAATTAGTAACAACAGTTTGGTGTACGCAGGTAGAAATTGTTTGTATTATACAAAAAAATAGCGTTAAATACAACTTTAACTGCTAATATTTCACTATGAACTATAAGGAAATTAAAACCCAGCTGAAACTTAGTACGTATTATTTTTTCACTCAAATTTTAGCTTTGTTTGTAAACTGCCTGTCTGAGTTTGTGGTAGACGCTAAGCGGGTAAGCAGGCAAGGAGGAAACAAAGTGTCCTGTGAAATTATCGCTCCAGGTGGCCAAATTTGTGATCATCATGTACAGGACAACTACGATGGAACCTCAGTGGTCTCGTTCACTCCTTACTCTGAAGGTATTTGCGATTTTGCTTTTATGTTAATAGATTACCTTTTTTACCCTTTTTAAAAAATTTTCCATCAATATATTCTTAAGTAACATCACGTAACCTTTCCTTCTCTCTTATTAACGTAGAGCTAGTATAATAGTAAAGTTTTTTTTAATTTACTGTTTAAAATATTTTTAAAGATACCTACTTTATAAAAAATCTACACTAAGGTACACATTGGAATCAATATCATTTAATTAATTCCTTGTTAAGCTAACTAAGCGTACGCAAGCTTACCATTACGCAAGCTGACCACGGTGTTAAAATGGTGTAAGGGACTTACAAATAATAATTGCATTGTCTACCCGGAATAGCTACTTTTATCTAACCAACAAATCCAGTAATACTATTTTTGTGTCCACCACAACATGGTGAGCTTGCTTAAACACAATCTCGTTAAATGCTAATATTGTACGCATCACACGCTTGTTACACCGTGTTAAGCCTGCGTAGGTCAATTTCGGCAATGGGTTAAACACCGGCATTTTAAAAACTTAAATATACATTGTTTATAGGTTTTAGGCGCCTAACACATTCAAACCTACTACGAAAATATTCCCAGGATAAATTATACTTTATTAAACTATACTTTATAAACTATATTTTTATTTTAAACTGTACGTTGTTATCTTCTAGGCGTCTGCTACATAAAAACCTACTGCGAAAACATTCCCAGGATAAATATATAGTTTGATAAACTATACTTTATAAATTATAAATTATACTTTATTTATTAACTATACGTTGTTATCTTCTAGGCGCCTACCACATAAAAACCTACTACGAAAACATTCCTATTCCTCAGAATCCTATGACCGTGTACTCCCGTCGGGGCTTCGACGCCACCCGTTGCCGCGCCTACGGGTCGGGACTGGATCGAGCCTTGGTTGGTGTACCCGCTCAGTTTACCGTAGAAACAAAGGTATGACACTGCGGTTTTTTTTCACGGTAACATGAATAGAGCCATCAACTTGTGGATGCAAACTTAGCTTTTTTTATTATTTATTTGTTTGCTTTTTGATTAGTTTAAAAAATTTTCTTCATCCATTTTTTCAAAAAATTTTAAGTCGTTTTTTTCTATTGTTCCTTCCTTTCTTTATTTCTATTATAATACCTAATAAAAGTTAGACTTCTCTCTCAACATCGAACTACGGTACTGGTTATATTTATTGCAAATGTTGTAGTAAAAAGATTTTGGTTGTATTTTAAGTCAGAACTCCATTTAAAAGTTATTACTAGAATTGTATTGACCAAATTTTAAACTTATTGATGTGTTACACTACAGACAATTATAGCAAAAAGCTATTTGAGGGGAAGGGATATTTTCTAAAAATAAGCAGCTGAACCCTCCCGAGGGGCTACGCCACCGGTGGCAATCCCACCGCAAGGTGGCATTGCCACCGCTGTTGTGTCCAACATTAAACATAGGACGTGTTCACACTGAGGTGGCAATGCCACCTCGCGGTGGCAATGCCACCGGTGGCATTGTCACCTCAGTGTGAACACGTATTTTTAACGTTGGACACAACAGCGGTGGCAATGCCACCGCGGTGGCATTGCCACCGGTGGCATTGCCACCTCAGTGTGAACCGGGCTTAACTGAGTTTCTACAAAGTAAACTAAGCACCCCAATCAGAGCCCACTCAAATAGCTTTTTGCTATAATTGTCTGTAGTGTAACATATCAATAAGTTTAAAATTTTTTGTTTCAACACGTTTTACTTTTTGTTGTTTTCTTAAAACCCTTTGAACAAAATGTCAACCAGGCTTAAGTGTAAACCAGGCTAAATACTATTTTAAATGAAAATAGACAAAATAAAAGAAACAAACAATTCATTCTTCACATTATTTTTACGAGTAGATAATAGTAAAACACAAAAATGCGCAAATAGAAAGGATATTAAAGAAAACAAAAAAAAACATTAAGGAATACATTCAAAATACAAAACTAACTGGGAACATGGTTAATGTAAAAATAAAAAATAAAGCCGTAAGCTATAAAAGAAGTTTTAATATTAAACTATACAAAAGTATAAATTACACGTTTCTGCATATTTAGACCGTGTAAAATACAAATAAGTAGCAAATAAAACGAATATAATTTATAACGAATATAATAAATGAATATAATTTTTAAAATGTGCATATGTTTGCATATTTTAAAATATATTCATACAGATCAAAAAAATATAAATAAATACTTATGCGAATAAAAATATGAATGCCTATATCCTGCCTATGGTTTAGATTAACAAATATTGCGTATATAATTCTTCTTCTATTTCTCATTCTTCTTTTTTTTATTAATTTAAATTGATGCATTCTTGACAATCACGAGAAAAGTGTAATTAAAAAGACAGGTTGTTGTAAAATATATAAAAAATAAAACAAATAAAAATACGTAAAATTTAAAAAGGGCTGAACATAGAAGAAAAAAGTAACAATATGTCTACACATAAGCAAGCATGCAATTAAATTTAATATGAAGTGTTTTATGGTAGTTAATAAGTTTAAGTGATCGCCCTTAAGACTGATTTTATATAAGTCAAATTTTGTTGTATGCTTATTAAATTACCTTTAAAACTCTCTTTCTCTTGACGAACTCTAGAAAGCTTTTTCAGCTGACTCCGTTGAACATTCGATACACAACGGTTTGTTTTTGTGTGAATTTCTGCTTACCAAGCGTAAACACTAGTGCGGTCAGCATTTTGTGCCACAATGAACACACCATAGAGACTCTGGTTTTTTTAGTTTTCCATTTCACTATTGTATGACTATTCTGACTCGTAATTATGAAAACGATAGCGTTTAAGCATGACCACAGTAAGATACTACGTTGCGATGAACGTAAAGGAATATAAGACCACGCGAGCCTTGTAAAGGCCGTGAAGGTTGTCGACCCCTCTATTGCCCGTTATTGTTACAAGAGTGCACATTCATTTTGTATTGGAGATTTGCAATTATAGGGTGCAGGTCAAGGTGCGTTAGCTTTGGGCATCGAGGGTCCCACAGAAGCCACAATGACATGCACTGATAACGGAGATGGATCCTGTTCCGTGGAATATCTCCCTCCAGAACCCGGGGATTATTCCATCGCCGTCAAATTCGCCGGCGATCACGTTCCAGGTTTATTATTATCAGACCTGTGCATGGTTTGAAAATGCCCCTCCCCGCTTTATTGGAGGATTTGCCTCCCCCGTTTTATTACCCCCCCCCCGCGAAAAAATAAAAAAGTACCCAAAAATTATTGCTACGCCTTTTTTACCTATGTGACGCCAGTCATTGAAATTTTTGCAATTTTTAGCCTATTTCAATGCAATTTAAGCTATTTTAGATCTATTTTTACCTTATTTTCGCTTTTTTTGTCCCTTTTTTCCCTTTTCCTTTCTTTTTTCTCTTTTTTTCACCTTTTTATCTCTTTTTTTTTCTTCCCCCCCTGCTTGCCCCCCCCGTTTTATTGCCCCCCCTTTTTAAAAAGTGCCCCCCGACCCCCCCGTTTTCGAATTGCCCTCCCCCATTATAACCCCGGGGGGGCCGTGCACAGGTCTGTTATTATTATTCAGTTTTATTATCATTAACTTTTAATGTAAATGCATTTATTATTTTGTTTAATTTTTTCCATTCCATACAAATTTAAAAACTTTAGGAAGTCCGTTCCCAGTTGTGGTAGATTACCCAGTTGACGCAAGCAAAGTAATCGCATCAGGACCGGGTCTTGAAGCGAAAAACTTTCGAGCGGAAATCCCTCTCAACTTCCACGTGGACGCTTCTAGAAGCGGATACGCACCGCTTAATATCGATATTAAGTCTGATAGAGGTGATTAAATTAATTTTACATATTATTAGTAATTCACACTTATACATATCTAATAATTATGGATTGTATTTCATAGGATTTAGTTTTGCAAATTTACTTTGATTGAAAAGTTGAGTCTTTTAATATCGCAACTTTTACTATACTATATTGTTAAAAATTCTACTTATTGTCTTTTCTACTTTAGCTACTTTACTATTTGAGCTTATTCGGTTAAATTACCAAAATTATCAACAAACAAACTTTTTTAAATAATATAGTAAATAATATAAAAACAAAGCTTACAGAAAAAGTGTGATTTTATTTTATTTTTTAAACAATTTTCCATTTTTTAGGTGCTGCAGTTCGTCTTCCGGAAATTCGCGAGCGTCCCAACAACAATTATGACGTCATTTACTATACTCCAGTGGAAGGTGCATATTGCACTGTACACATTACGTACGGCGGCAAAGACATTCCCAACAGGTAAAACCTACAGAATTTAAACAATCATGGCTTGAAAACGTCACTTTTTTTAATTTTTCATACTACATTCACAGACCTGTGCACTGCCCCCTCCCCGGGGTTACAACGGGGAGGGGGGCAATTCCAAAATGGGGGGGGACGGGGGGGCAACTTTTTTAAAACAGGGGAGGCAATAAAACGGGGGAGCAAGCAGGGGGAAAGAAAAAAAAGAGAAAAAAAAGGACAAAAAAAAGAAAAAAAGAAGAGAAAAGGGGAAAAAAAGACAAAAAAAAGCTAAAATAAGGTAAAAATAGGTCTAAAATGGCTTAAAATCCATTGAAATAGGCTAAAAACTGCAAAAAATTCGCGATGATGGCGTCATCATAGGTCAAAAATGGCGTAATAATTTTTGGGTAATTTTTCATTTTTTGGCGGGGGGGGGGCAATAAAACGGGGGGGGGCAAATCCTTCAAAAACGGGGGGGGGGCATTTCCAGACCGTGTACAGGTCTGCATTCATTATAACTTTTACATCCACTGATTTTATCTATAACGAATTTTAGTAAAATAGTTTCTTTAAATAGCATTGTTTTGTATCTAGCCTTTTGAAAACTATAGTCTGGTGATATTTTTTTTACAAAACTTACTATTAAATTCAATAACAATGACTCCATTTTGAAACATGCCAGGTACATAATAGGTAATACAGGAGTAGATAATTACATAAGAGTTTTGCTATAGCATGTATTTTTATGAGTGTTTGCTTACAAAAGGTTTCTTCAGGCTTATATAAACTGATGTAGAGTAATTGACTTAAATTCAGCTAGCTTTAATTTAGGCTACCGGCTGTTATTTTTGCCATGCGCAAAGTTATAAAATGAAATGCGTATGGTAGGATATATGACATGACGATCTATCTAGCCTTACACAGTTCCTTTCATAACTTTGCGCATAGCAAAGATAACAGTCAATGTCCGAAATTAAGGCTAGTCTAATTTAAGTCAGTTTTCCTAATCATTTTAGTCCTTACCGTATGAGGGTTTTGCCGACCGTTGAACCGAACAAAGTTCGAATCGACGGGGGCCGTGTGAGTTCGCACAGAGAAGTTCCAGCCAGCATTCCAGTCACATTTACTGTTGACACCCGGGATGCGGGATATGCAAATTTGGAAGTTTTGGTGTTGGTAAATTACTTTTTATATTATGATTTACATTTAATACAAGAAATCATTAATATATATTTTAGTACATTTTAATAAAAAATAAATGTAAAATATTGTAATACAATTGTCAAAAAGTAAAGGATAATACAAATATAGTCACGAAATCAAATATTTAATAGAAAAACGTAGTTTTTACTGAAAAAACATAAAATTTAGTTTGTTTAAAGGACCCATATGAGCAAACGTGCCCAGTAAAAGTTTTGGACCGTAGTGACGGTACCTATGACGTCACATTCGTACCCGAGGACGTGGGAACGTACAATATCGTGGTCAAGTATGGCGGTAAAGAAGTTTCCAGAACGCCGTACCGGGTGAAAGCTCACGCTATTGGGGATGCCTCCAAGTGCTGGTTTCTTGGTAAGCTTTTCTAGCATTATTATTAGATTTAGTACGGATTTGATTTGCGTATAAAGAATCTTTCAAATCAATCTATAAAAGGTGCGAGATTTTTAAAGCCACAAGTAGGAAACTTGGAGCCATTGAAAATTTTTAGGAACTTGAAGTTGCGAACAATGGGAACATCAAGCCTTTAAAAAAATGTTTGGGCTTAGAGTTTGGTTTCGCTTAGGCTTAGTTAGGTTTTAGCGATTTTTACTTTCGGCCGGAGCTTTCTACTTACGGCTCCAAGTTCCACCTTGAAGTTCCCGCGGCTCCATCGACCCTAAATCCTATAAAAATGCAAGAATAATTAAAAATAAATTTTAATTTTGTGTAATATATTGCTTATTCGTCTGTTTTGCTATCTTGTTTTTAATCTTATCCGTTAGATGAGTAAAAAAACATGTCAAAAAAAAGCCTGCCTTCGAAACGAAAAGAAAAATTTTGCATATTTAACAAAAATAGCATATTTTACTCTATTGCCGGAAGGTTACAGTCCCCATGTCGAGTGAGACGCTTTTTGGAAATATTGAAAATTATGAGAGAATATTTCTTGTCATTATTTTTACACACAAAATAGAAACCACAGAAGCCACGAAATTAAATTATTTATTAATTTTAATGTAATTACGGTGAAAAACTTTTTTTCTTCAGAGAATCCCCGTGAGACTGTAGTGATCAACGAAGAGTATTGCATCACTGTGAACGCAGCGGAGGCTGGGAAAGGTTGCATCACCTGCCGTGTTGTGCCAAACAGGGACTCCTCCGGAATGGACATCGGTATTATAATTATTTTAAAATGAATATGGAAGGTATACTG
Source organism: Microlaimidae sp. YZB2_3 (assembly GCA_030248175.1). Lineage (NCBI taxonomy): Eukaryota > Metazoa > Nematoda > Chromadorea > Desmodorida > Microlaimidae > Microlaimidae sp. YZB2_3. The sequence goes on from JASAMX010025758.1 coordinate 7,495, forward strand.
TAGGAATAATATTGGCCTCATGAAGAAAGAAAAACAACCATAAAACCTTTGGTTTGAAAAATAGAAAATGAAAACATATACCACTTTTTTCACTAAATCAGTACTTTCATAAATCAAATTTCTCGGACAACTTTTTTTAATTGATAGAAAACCTACCTACTGAACTTTGGGCGGCATCTGGGCACCAAGACTTCCTTCCAAATTAGAGTCGGCCAAGTTTTAAAGGAGTAGTCCGTTCCAGGCAATATTAGAAATTTCATTGATGGAAAATACTCTTAAAGAAATTAGTAGTAATAGCAAAAATATATAATATACTGAAAAATGTGCAACTCCTATATAAAAAAGTAAGTCAAAGTAGGCCATTATAATGAGCCTCTCTATTTAAATAGCACCCTCCATAATAATGGCTTAGTAGTCATTTTAATTCGGCGAGTTAAAATGGAAAAGAAACCATTATAATAGCCATTTATTGATTTAATTTCACTTCATATATACTCACAAGTGTAATACTGTCCGGGCCGCACGAGATTTTCGTGTTGGTTTAATACTGTCCCACACGGTAAAACTTATGCAACCCGGACAGTAATACACTTGTGAGTATATATGAAGTGAAATTCAATCAATAAATGGCTATTATAATGGCTTCCTCTCCATTTTAATTCGCCGAATTAAAATGACTACTATGCCATTATAATGAAGGGTGCCATTTAAATGGAGAGGCTCATTATAATAGCCTACTTTTCCGTATTTTTTATATAGGAGTTAAACATTTTTCGATATATTATATATTTTTGGTAATAGTAGTAAAAACTTAGTAGTAATAATAGGTTTGTTACTATATACTTTTTTTCATAAATTGTGAAAAACAGAATTTATCTTAGATTTGGTTTTTATGTACATGTCGTACTACATAAAATCTGAATTATATGAATGTAGGTTCATTTTAACAGTTTAATAAATTTTTAGTAACCATATAATTAATGTGTAAAAGGTCTGAAGAAAACACGCATAGCGATTTCACAGAATAATTAAATATTATATTTAACGTGCCAAATGTTATAATATATTTGTGAAGTTACTTTAATAAAACAAATATTATTTGTTGTCTGTTTTGATTTTTACAGACATTGAAAATAATAATGATGGGACTTTTTCAATTTATTATACCCTAAAGCATGTCGATCAATACAAATTTATGGTGAAATTTGGTGGAAAGCTGATTCCAAAAGGAGAATGGAATGTCAGGGTATTTTCTTTATTTTGTCTATAGTGTCTCAAAAGTTTTTTATAAAATATTTTGTTAGTCCAGTAAATGCAATTAAACAACATTTTTTAGCAGTTAATTAAAGACAAATTAATAATTTTTTAGCATTAGTTAATATTGCAAGTTAATTTTAAAATTATTCTAATTTTATGAAAAAACATTGAAATTTTAGAAGGGATTTTTTATACAATAAAAGGAAATAACTTAAAGTTATTCTTAATTCCATGATTTTTTTCATATCAGTTATACAGTTTATAGTTAAGAGCCTTAAAATTTAACTTACTATTCATTTTTACAATAAAGATTTTTTGTAAAAACAAAAACAGAGCTTACAAAAGTTTTTAAGTTAATTAAAAACTAAAAAAAACGCCTATAATTTTTAAAATAATCCCGCTGATATTATTTTAACCAGTTGTATAAAGTTTTGAAAGAAAAGATGCCCTAAAACTTGCTCTTAAGTGGGGCGAAAAAGCAAATTATTTTTGTCATTTTAAGCTGTTAGTGATTTTGTAAAAAAATGGCAATAAGATTCCACTTTAAGAAAAGATGTATTAGGTTGTTATGGGAAGGTAAAATGTTTCAAAGGCATTGAAGCAAATTGCGACGTTTTACCTTTGTTGTTAACAAATGACACCATTACACCTCCGAAAGCGCTTTTTACACAATTGAACAGTATAAAAGTAGGTGAATATAGTTAGTACAGTGAATTTGAAATGGACCGGAACCGCCAGCTGTCTATCTTTGCGAGCATTTGTCGTGTTATTATATGGCTGACAGTGTAACAAAACACAAAGCAATTGGAGCATCGGTTTTGAAGACTGCTAAGATAAATGGCGTCGTTTTAAACACCTTCGCTTTTTTTAGTCGTTTAATCTTTATTGAAGTCTGAAAAATACGTCAGAATGTGGTTTTTTTAAAAAAAAAGTAGGACATAGGAAGAAGTTTATTTAATTATAACTTTATCAATCTTTAAATTTCTGCAGTTCAAAATTTTTCTCAAGTATTTTAAAACAACGGGTGCAGCTTGATAAAAATGGGCAAATTTTGCGACTGAAATAATATTTATTAATCTTTGCACAATTTAGTTAAAATTGAAGACATCTGTTATTTGCTTTAAGAACAAAAGTCTTGTAGGTTATTTTGTGCCATCATTTATTGGTATATTATTGATTTGTAACAATTTTAGACGAGTTTTGACTATCTTGTTTACCCTGGTGATATATGGAAAAAAGTAAATTTTTAAAAAATTAAATCTAGAAAAACTAACAAAACTTTCCAAAGGTTTTTCGTAAAAAATAGGGAGACAGTTACAGTGAAACTATTTTTTCTATTTCTCTAGTCTAAAAAAAATTTACACAAAAAGTGCATTGATCAAAAGCACATGAGTTTAGAGCTTTAGTAGAATATTTGCTCCGTTATCGTCTAAGAGCTGCGAAATAGAAATTAAAAGAAAAGTTAGCTTAAGTTTAAGGTAGACATTACATTAGTTTTGGGTTTAGGAGGCTTAGGTTTTGTTAACGTTAGATTAAGGTTCTAATGATTTTAAACATACGGCTTTTAGTTTCTTTTTAGAGACCAAAATATGCCATTTTTGGTTATAAATTTTTTTAAAAAATTCGCACATTTTGAGCAAAATTTATGTTTAGTGAACAAAACGCATATAAAGTTGAAAGTTTTAAAGTACTTTTGGGTTTTTTAAAGTCCAAAAATACTTCAGAAGATAACGAGAATGCATTGAATCATTTTAGAAATAAAAAACTATTCTAACTTTTATAAAACTCGCTCAGCTGCTGAAATTTTAATTTTAAGCATTCCTGTAGGTAGGTGGGTTTTTTTAACTAATGGCGTCATTTGCAACGATGAAACTGATCGTCTGCCGAAAACTAATGTCTATTGCCCCAGGCAAAGTATTATAGAAACCACTAGTCCGTAATATTCCAATTCAGCACCGAATTAACCGGCATTTGATTGACATTTCCAAAACTTAAAATAAAACCGTACCACAGGAGAGTTTAACATATTAAAAATAAATCTTCAAAACCCACTGACGAAGTTACAATTTAATAAGTATAATTTTATATACAGATCTCCAGATGATTTTTCAAGTATAATTGTGTGTTTCTCGTAAAGCGGGGAATTGAGGTGGTGGTGGGATGGGGAACAGGCCATAGTGGCAGCTGATGTTAGCGCGGTCTCTGAACATTTCGCAGAACGTGTTCAACGTTCTTTCTGTTTCTTTGATGTACTTGCATCTGGAACCAGTTTAGCTCTTGCGGCTTTCTCCAACAACTTTAGCACACTGGGCCTCTTGTTGAAAGAACCTTTATTTTACGATGTTTTTGTAGCACTTCGCGAGCCTAAATGTGCTAATTTAAGAAAGTTCCCTTTGATAACGATATATTTTAATATATTAGCCTTCAAATTTTTAATAAGATTAAAAAAAGCACAGTGTCTCTCAACGAAAATTTTTGGTGTGTTATGCTTTTTATGCAATTTTTCTTCGAACTAAAGAAATATTATACGATTAAAATGAAGTATTATTTTATACTTAATACATTGTTATATGCTGATCAATTATTTTCTCTAACCCACTTTGTTAAGATTAGAAATTTTTTGTAAGATTGTTATGCCATATGTTGACTTTTTATGTATAATTGTTTTAGTACTTAGTGTTGATTTAAAATAAAGAGAGAAAAACTAAAAGATAAAAAAGTATAAATAATATTATGAACTAAAATGACTAAATTTTTTTCTTGTTTTCTTTAATAAAAAAAATGTGTCATATATTAAATCTAATTTCAAGATTAGCCAAAATATCACTATGGTTGAGCCAAGTGTCACTTGTCCTTTGTTTTTGTATTTGATTTATTTTTTTGTAAACACTCATTTGTCCAGTTTGCCAAGTATAAGATTTAGAAGTTAAAAACCGCGTTTTTTTGCATTCTAAAAGAAAAACATGTCACTTTGCTTATTATATTGTTTTGAATAAGAATTATAACTAATATTTATAACAAATTTTTATATATCAATATTATTTGATAAAATTTTTCTTTACAAGTTTCGAATAGTGTAAAAATGAAGAAATGGGAAAATTGCAATAATCTTTTTAACGAATTTCAAGTCGGTTGTTTTTAATTAATTATGCATTTTTTAAATTTTATAAATTTTTTTTATTAAATAATCTAAAGATAAATTCTATCAGGGTGAAAATAGATGAGTGGTAGAGTAACCAATTGTTTTTTGAGAAAATATCACATGCAGGGAAACACCTGACGCAACTAAATAATAATTGGTTAAATAACCGCTGAAAACTTTTTTTTTAACTTTTCTCGCTGGGGAATTTATTGTTTATTTCTTCCTGGCGGCGAGCGGTTACGCCCTTAATTTCAGCCTGGAAGACTTTAGCTTTAGTAGATTTTTCCCAAACTTGAAATGATGCATTATTATTATTATTTGTTAGGTAATTATTTTCCCATTATGAGCCGCGTTAAAATGAAATTATATTATTTTATTTAGGGCAATTTGTTAATTAAATATCCACTAAAAATTAGCTTATACAAAAGTTGCTTTAAAAGTCCAGATTTTAATCAAAATGTTAAAATTTTAAGAACCTAAATTTATAATCTTAATAAATAGTTTTTTTTAATTTTAATAAATGATGTTTTCACGTTAAAACAAAGTTTATGAACAAATAATAAGTTAAAATTAGGTTCAAATCTTTCCGGGTCAGATTTTGAACTGACTGTTTTATGTGGTATTTTTTCATCTTTGAATAATCTTATTGAGTTTTTAAAAAAGGAATACTCTCACAAAGGTATAGAAAAAGCCGTAAAAAAGATTTAAAACGGATGTAGATTCAAACATTGTTTATTGTGGTTTTATAACGTGTTGCAACTAAAATCGAATTGGAAAATAGGTTGAATCAATATTTTAATGCACATTATTTTTATCAGCATTAACTTAACTTTATCTGCCATTTCAACTTTATTATTACAGCTAAAAATATTTATAAAATATTCAGAAAAATAATTAACAATACTATTTTTTTAGTATTTTGCAAAATCCTGATTGTTTTAAAAAACATACACTTTTCCCTCAGTTATTTATTTTGTTGATTTTTTTTTATTTTTGTTAGTTTAAATTTTTTTTTGAATGTTGATAAAAAGGAATGTTGCATAATGTTTTTAAACGTGATATTAAAAAGATGGGCAGAGTGTTAAATACGATGTCTCTATAGTAACCGTGTGTTAATTGCATCTCATTAACAATATTAAAACAATAAAAATCGTTTTAAATAAGTCCTATTTTATGTATTCAGTGTTGCATATTGTTTTTAAGCAAAAAAAATTTAAGCACTTTAAACTACGATTGTAATATTGACTAAGTTTTAAAATTGTTCGACAATAACCATAAACGAAGGGTTAAAAGTTTTTATAATATGTCGCCCCTTTTAATTTTGTTTTTTAATTTTTTTAATTTTTTAGGTGTAGTATATTGTTATACTTTTTTAAATAGAATAATTGTTATATGCTAAATCGTTTAAACAGTAATTCTACAGAATAAAATAAGTCGTAACACATTTCAATTAAAATTATACGTACCCTAAAAGCCGTCAATCAGCAGTTTGCTAATAAACTAAATTAGCTATGTCATTTGAAGATGTATCTTTTTTTGGTACTACTCTAAATATATTCCAACAACACTTCTATTCAATTAAACCAAGTATATTTAGCGACAAATCAATCGGCAAAAAAGAGAACTTATTAAGTCCCAAGAATAAGTTTTGTTAAATTAATTTTGTTTTTTTCTTATTTTTTACGTATTTTAGCTGTTAGATAATATTGTACAGCTTTTAATTGAATTTGATTCTTAAAAAGTTTATAACCTAACATTTGCTTTGTTTGTTTTAAACAACATTTTTAGTGATTTTTAAGAGATTAAAAATCAAAATTTCCGATATAATTTTACGTTATTTAAATTTTAAAAAAGTTTAATTAATTTAAAAGGTTAAGTTAAAAACAAAAATTTAATATGATTGTGTTTTAAATTTAAGTTTATTGTGTTTATTTTTATTCCTTATTTATTTTGGAAGAAATTTATTTTCGACTGTATTAAAACAGTGAAATTTTAAATATCGCATCGTAGAGTACGAGAGCACACGTATATAAAGTTAGCGCACAAAATTCGTGCGCGCACGAATTTCCCGCACGAATTTTGAGCCTGTATATTTTGAGCCGTATCTACCATAAAACACGGTTTTTGGGGCTCCATTCGCACATTGAGGCACAATATTAGTATGAAAAAAAATTTCGTAATTTTTCAAATTGAATTTGAATAATAAAATTATTATAAACAATTAAAACATTGAATAAAAATGATGAATTCTAGAAAAAAACACTTAATGAGACTGGTGGAAAAAATTTAAAGCGTTAAATTTCCTGGAAGTACGCCTCCTTAATTAGAATTATCATAATAAACTTTTATTAAATGATTTATTCAAAAAACTGAGAACCTAAACCTAAACAGAACCTAAAAAACTTAAGCAAAACTTTATCATGGTAAATTTGTATTTAATGATGCTTTTTAATACTGAAGAGTAGAAAACTTTATTTTTTTCCTAAGCCTAAGCAAAAATCAAAAAATCAAAAAAAAAATTTATCATAGGGGGGGGGGGGTTGAAAACTCGCAATTATGAAAAAACGTATACAAAATCGCAACCAAAAAACGAGTTTTCCGAAGACAAGATCATGTTTAAAAGACGAGTTTTCTGAAGACAAGATGTAGAAGACGAGATGTTGAAAGACGAGATGTCAAAGACAAAATTTCCGCACACCCAAATTACTAAGTAAAACGGAGTAGTTCTTTTTGTTTTTGATTACTTTTGATATATGGGAATCAAATTTTGTTTCTGGATAGTTTATGGATTGTTTAGGTTTTTAAAGTTTAAAAAAGTAAATGTTTTCCTAAATGAACAGCAATTAAGTATTTGAATATCAAAGAGTTATGTTTTATAATCTTTTTAGAGTATACCAATATTGTGCTTCAATGTGCGATAGGCTTGAAAACCGTTTTTTACGTACGTGACTGAAAATATATAGGTTAAAAATTAGTACACGGAAATTCGTGCGCTAACTTTTATATACGTCAAGAGCACTGCCATAAGAGATCAACATTCCAACATAAGCCATATTTTTATCCTCCTTGATTTAAAAACTTGTGAGCTATAAAACGATATTCCTTATTTTTTTATTCAGCCTTTTTCTACTGAGTTACAGCTACAGGAAGGACTTAGCTCACTCGTCATAGCCAAAGAAATTAAAAATTACAAAATTCTTAGCTTTGAGGGACAACGATTTACTTTTAATATTAATTGATTGATAAAATTTAACTATTTTTGAAAGATAAAAAACAAGATTTTAAAGTTATAATTGTTTCTAGCTAAAGAATGGGGGATTCTTGACATATAACAAACTTATAGTGAAGATTCTTAATGATAAAATCCGTTTTTCAATTTTTTTTATTTTGCTTTCTTTCACACCAAAACTTTTTAAACAATTTTTTTCTCACAGAAGCAGAAAAAGCGTCAAAAGTTTTTTTATCATTCCCTACTATTTTTTTATAGTTTTTATTATGCAATAGAGTAAATAGCTGTTTTTTTTAAACAAAACATCAGGCAAGAATTTAGTCAAAAAACAGCAATTTTTAAGTGTAAAAGGCTGTGATTTTAAATAAACTAAGACACCAATTTGCGTCTTACTTTTTAAATACACAAATTACTAGAAAAAGCCCTGGTAGCCAAAAGCTTAAACTTTAAATTCGGTTGTTTTTTGGCTAATATTAAAAAAATAGAAACCAGCAAGATTTTTTACAAAAAGTGCGTAATGTTTCTATAAACAGCACAGTTTTAAAGCACCTTAAACACTGTTTTAAAAACTTCTTCAAATCCTTTTTAACTACGTATAATATTTACACAAATGAATTACTTTTTGATAAGGGAAACCTGGAACCGAATTACCTCCGGAGTTTTCAAAATTTGAGCTTAAACTTAAAACTTTTCTTTAAGGTCATTTAAACTTAAACCTGTAGCCGATTTTCCGTTTAATAATAGTAGTTCCCATTATTTTCGAGCTCCGATTTTCCCAAATTTTTACAACGGTGGTAATTTTTCTGCTTACCGCAACAAGTAGCCCATACCCTTTTTAATGTCATATCTGCGTGGTTAGTCAAACTAGTGATGTTCCTCGGAGCTCCGAAGCTTTACCCTATTTTTGAGCTAATTTAGCAAATAAAATCGAATTTAAAACGTATTGTAAGCTTAAAAGCATTGAAATTGCTGATTCAAAGAACGGAGCTCCGGATTTCCATTTGCTCCAGTGGCCGTAGCTCATCTTGAAGGATAGAAACATCACCAGTTCAAACATAAATGAACATTTTTATCATTACAGGCGGAAACTCCGGAGAAGTTGAAAAAGCAGCACGAGGAAGTCACCTCTGCTCAACTCAGTTCCAGCAATTTGCCACCCGTGGAATTCTGGAACATACCCCTCTCCAAAGACCTGAATTCAAAATTTCTTACAGGTAGATATTATTGCTTAAATTTTTCTCTTTGCATTAAAAGAATTAAATGCTCTCATTGTCGTAGCAGTGATTGTCATTTTAAAATTTTTGCTAACTAATTCTTTTTTAAATTTATTAAATATGGTAAATATATAGCTCGAAAAATGCGGCTAAAATAATTTAAATTTATTTCAAAGTTAAACTAGCTTAATCAATAATAAAAATATTATTGATTTAATTGCTGTAGCTTTGTTTTGTTTTTTTCTGTTGTGAAGTTGTGGAGCTCTGGAGCATGAAATTTTGGTTGAAACATTACTCAATATCAAAATTACAAATTTAATACGTACTTGCGATTGGAGACTGTTTTTCGATTATTACCTTGTTTTTTCAACAGTTTGGATTATCTATCTTTTATGTTTGTATAGGACTTTAATTGCAAAAAGCTATATAAATCAAAATGGATATTTCATGTCGAAATTTTGTCCTGAAGTTTTTTTGTCTGTTTTTTGAATATTATTTTTCCCATCAAAACCCCATCAGCTTGGTAAATTAGTTTTTTATTGGCATTCAAACAGTTTTATTTGATGTAAAAATATATAATTCAGTTTTTGTAATTGTAAAGCCAATATTTAGGTTAATTTAATTCCATAGCAATAAACTGTTACTATTTCAACAAAGCATTTATGATTAATTTTAGCTATGCAAAGTTTGAATCAAGCGGTAAAAAAGATAAATTCTATTTAATATTTATATATTTTTAATAAACTGACATTAATATAAGCTACTTAATACTATATTAATGTCTTACGTAATGTAGTTTCCCCCAGTAGTAGCGTGAAGGTCTAAAAAGTCTTATCTAAAGAAATTTAAAATTTCAAAAAAAGTTGTCTAGTTAATGTAAGCTTATGTCGGAGATTCTTTTTTCGGGAAATTAGATTTTTAAAAGAAATGTTAGCACAGGCAGCGCTTTTTCGCTGTCTAGATAGAGATTGAGTTTTAGACCTTCACGCTACTACTGGGGGAACTACATTACGTAAGACATTAATATAGTATTAAGTAGCTTATATTAATGTCAGTTTATTAAAAATATATAAATATTAAATAGAATTTATCTTTTTTACCGCTTGATTCAAACTTTGCATAGCTAAAATTAATCATAAATGCTTTGTTGAAATAGTAACAGTTTATTGCTATGGAATTAAATTAACCTAAATATTGGCTTTACAATTACGAAAAACTGAATTATATATTTTTACATCAAATAAAACTGTTTGAATGCCAATAAAAAACTAATTTACCAAGCTGATGGGGTTTTGATGGGAAAAATAATATTCAAAAAACAGACAAAAAAACTACAGGAACAAATTTCGACATGAAATCTCCATTATGATTTATATAGCTTTTTGCAATTAAAGTCCTATACAAACATAAAAGATAGATAATCCAAACTGTTGAAAAAACAAGGTAATAATCGAAAAACAGTCTCCAATCGCAAGTACGTATTAAATTTGTAATTTTGATATTGAGTAATGTTTCAACCAAAATTTCATGCTCCAGAGCTCCACAACTTCACAACAGAAAAAAACAAAACAAAGCTACAGCAATTAAATCAATAATATTTTTATTATTGATTAAGCTACTTTAACTTTGAAATAAATTTAAATTATTTTAGCCGCATTTTTCGAGCTATATATTTACCATATTTAATAAATTTAAAAAAGAATTAGTTAGCAAAAATTTTAAAATGACAATCACTGCTACGACAATGAGAGCATTTAATTCTTTTAATGCAAAGAGAAAAATTTAAGCAATAATATCTACCTGTAAGAAATTTTGAATTCAGGTCTTTGGAGAGGGGTATATTCCAGAATTCCACGGGTGGCAAATTGCTGGAACTGAGTTGAGCAGAGGTGACTTCCTCGTGCTGCTTTTTCAACTTCTCCGGAGTTTCCGCCTGTAATGATAAAAATGTTCATTTATGTTTGAACTGCTGATGTTTCTATCCTTCAAGATGAGCTACGGCCACTAGAGCGGATGGAAATCCGGAGCTCCGTTCTTCGAATCAGCAATTTCAATACTTTTAAGCTTACAATACGTTTTAAATTCGATTTTATTTGCTAAATTAGCTCAAAAATAGGGTAAAGCTTCGGAGCTCCGAGGAACATCACTAATTTGACTAACCACGCAGATTTGACGTTAAAAAGGGTATGGGCTACTTGTTGCGGTAAGCAGAAAAATTACCACCGTTGTAAAATTTTGGGAAATCGGAGTCGAAATAATGGGAACTACTATTATTAAACGGAAAATCGGCTACAAATTTAAGTTTAAATGACCTTAAAGAAAAGTTTTAAGTTTAAGCTCAAATTTCGAAAACTCCCAGGTAATTCGGTTCCAGGTTTCCCTTATCAAAAAGTAATTCATTTGTGTAAATATTATACGTAGTTAAAAAGGATTTGAAGAAGTTTTTAAAACAGTGTTTAAGGTGCTTTAAAACTGTGCTGTTTATAGAAACATTACGCACTTTTTGTAAAAAATCTTGCTGGTTTCTATTTTTTTAATATTAGCCAAAAAACAACCGAATTTAAAGTTTAAGCTTTTGGCTACCAGGGCTTTTTCTAGTAATTCGTGTATTTAAAAAGTAAGACGCAAATTGGTGTCTTAGTTTATTTAAAATCACAGCCTTTTACACTTAAAAATTGCTGTTTTTTGACGAAAATCGCTGATGTTTTGTTTAAAAAAAACAGCTATTTACTTATTGCATAATAAAAACTATAAAAAAATAGTAGGGAATGATAAAAAAAACTTTTGACGCTTTTTCTGCTTCTGTGAGAAAAAAATTGTTTAAAAAGTTTTGGTGTGAAAGAAAGCAAAATAAAAAAAATTGAAAAACGGATTTTATCATTAAGAATCTTCACTATAAGTTTGTAATATGTCAAGAATCCCCCATTCTTTAGCTAGAAACAATTATAACTTTAAAATCTTGTTTTTTATCTTTCAAAAATAGTTAAATTTTATCAATCAATTAATATTAAAAGTAAATCGTTGTCCCTTAAAGCTAAGATTTTGTAATTTTTAATTTTGGCGTGACCAGTGAGCTAACTCCTTCCTGTAGCTGTAACTCAGTAAGTAAGGCTGAATAAAAAAATAAGGAATATCGTTTATAGTCACAAGTTTTTAAATCAAGGAGGATAAAAATATGGCTTATGTTGGAATGTTGATCTCAATGGCAGTGCTCTCGACGTATATAAAGTTAGCGCACGAATTTCCGTGCACGAATTTTGAACCTATATATTTTCAGTCACGTACGTAAAAAACGGTTTTTGAGCCTATCGCACATTGAAGCACAATATTGGTATATGGAAAAAGATTATAAAACATAACTCTTTGATATTCAAATACTTTATTGCTGTTTATTTAGGAAAACATTTACTTTTTTAAAACTTTAAAAAACTCAACAATCCAATAAACTATCCAGAACAAAATTTGATTCCATATTGCAAACTAATCAAAACAAAAAAGCTACTCCGTTTTACGAAATAATCTGGGTGTGCGGAAATTTTGTCTTCTACATCTCGTCTTTCAACATCTCGTCTTCTACATCTCGTCTTCAGAAAACTCGTCTTTTAAACATCTCGTCTTCGGAAAACTCGTTTTTTGGATGCGATTTTGTAAACGTATTTTCAAAAATGCGAGTTTCCACCCCCCCCCCAATGATAAATTTTTTTTTGATTTTTTGGTTTTGCTTAGGCTTAGGAAAAAAATAAGGTTTTTACTCTTCAGTTTAAAAAGCATCATTAAATACAAATTTACCATGATAAAGTTTTGCTTAATTTTTAGGTTTTGTTTAGGTTTAGGTTCTCAGTTTTTTGAATAAATCATTTAATAAAAGTTTATTATGATAATTCTAATTAAGGAGGCGTACTTCCAGGAAATTTAACGCTTTAAATTTTCTCACCAGTCTCATTAAGTGTTTTTTTTTACAATTTATCATTTTTATTTAATGTTTTAATTGTTTATAATAATTTTATTATTCAAAATCAATTTGAAAAATTACGAAATTTTTTTTCATACTAATATTGTGCCTCAATGTGCGATGGGCTCAAAAACCGTGTTTTACGGTAGACACGGCTAAAAATATACAGGCTCAAAATTCGTGCGCGGAAATTCGTGCGCGCACGAATTTCGTGCGCTAACTTTATATACGTGTGCTCTCGTACTCTACGACGCCACATTTAAAATTTTACTGTTTTAATACAGTCGAACAAAATTTCTTCCAAAATAAATAAGGAATAAAATAAACACGAATAAACTTAAATTTAAAAAACAATTATTAAATTTTTGTTTTTAACTTAACCTTTAAATTAATTAAACTTTTTTAAAGTTTAATAAAACGTAAATTTATATCGGAAATTTTGATTTTTAATCTCTTAAAAATCACTAAAATGTTGTTTTAAACAAACAAAGCAAATGTTAGGTTATAAACTTTTTAAAATCAAATTCAATTAAAAGCTGTACAATATTATTTAACAGCTAAAATACGTAAAAATTAAGAAAAAAACAAAATTAATTTAGCAAAACTTATTCTTGGGACTTAATAAGTCCTCTTTTTTGCCGATTGATTTGTCGCTAAATATATCTCGTCTAATTGAATAGAAGTGTTGTTGGATATTTAGACGTAGTACCAAAAAAAACACATCTTCAAATGACATAGCTAATTTAGTTTATCAGCAAACTGCTGATTGACGGCTTTTAGGGTACGTATTTCTTAATTAAATGTGTTACGACTTATTTTATTCTGTAGAATTACTGTTTAAAAGATTTAAGCATATAACAATTATTTTATTTAAAAAAGTATAACAATATACTACACCTAAAAAATCAAAAAATCAGAAACAAAATTAAGGTGATATTATAGAAACTTTTAACCCTTCGTTTATGGTTATTGTCGAACAATTTTAAAACTTAGTCAATATTACAATCGTAGTTTAAAGTGCTTAAATTTTTTTTACTTAAAAACAATATGCAACACTGAATACATAAAATAGGACTTATTTAAAACGATTTTTATTGTTTTAATATTGTTAATGAGATGCAATTAACACACGGTTACTATAGAGACATCGTATTTAACACTCTGCCCATCTTTTTAATATCACGTTTAAAAACATTATGCAACATTCCTTTTTATCAACATTCAAAAAAAAATTTAAACTAACAAAAATAAAAAAAAATCAACAAAATAAATAACTGAGGGAAAAGTGTATGTTTTTTAAAACAATCAGGATTTTGCAAAATACTAAAAAAATAGTATTGTTAATTATTTTGAATATTTTATAAATATTTTTAGCTGTAATAATAAAGTTGAAATGGCAGATAAAGTTAAGTTAATGCTGATAAAAATAATGTGCATTAAAATATTGATTCAACCTATTTTCCAATTCGATTTTAGTTGCAACACGTTATAAAACCACAATAAACAATGTTTGAATCTACATCCGTTTTAAATCTTTTTTACGGCTTTTTCTATACCTTTGTGAGAGTATTCCCTTTTTAAAAACTCAATAAGATTATTCAAAGATGAAAAAATACCACATAAAACAGTCAGTTCAAAATCTGACCCGGAAAGATTTGAACCTAATTTTAACTTATTATTTGTTCATAAACTTTGTTTTAACGTGAAAACATCATTTATTAAAATTAAAAAAAACTATTTATTAAGATTATAAATTTAGGTTCTTAAAATTTTAACATTTTGATTAAAATCTGGACTTTTAAAGCAACTTTTGTATAAGCTAATTTTTAGTGGATATTTAATTAACAAATTGCCCTAAATAAAATAATATAATTTCATTTTAACGCGGCTCATAATGGGAAAATAATTACCTAACAAATAATAATAATAATGCATCATTTTAAGTTTGGGAAAAATCTACTAAAGCTAAAGTCTTCCAGGGTGAAATTAAGGGCGTAACCGCTCTCCGCCAGGAAGAAATAAACAATAAACCCGTGAGCGAGAAAAATTAAAAAAAAAAGTTTTCAGCGGTTATTTAACCAATTATTATTTAGTTGCGTCATGTGTTTCTCTGCATGTGATATTTTCTCAAAAAACTAGTGGTTACTTTACCACTCATCTATTTTCACCCTGATGGAATTTATTTTTAGATTATTTATAAAAAAAATTTATAAAATTTAAAAAATGCATAATTAATTAAAAACAACCGACTTGAAATTCGTTAAAAAGATTATTGCAATTTTCCCATTTCTTCATTTTTACACTATTCGAAACTTGTAAAGAAAAATTTATCAAATAATATTGATATATAAAAATTTGTTATAAATATTAGTTATAATTCTTATTCAAAACAATATAATAAGCAAAGTGACATGTTTTTCTTTTAGAATGCAAAAAAACGCGGTTTTTAACTTCTAAATCTTATACTTGGCAAACTGGACAAATGAGTGTTTACAAAAAAATAAATCAAATACAAAAACAAAGGACAAGTGACACTTGGCTCAACCATAGTGATATTTTGGCTAATCTTGAAATTAGATTTAATATATGACACATTTTTTTTTATTTAAGAAAACAAGAAAAAAATTTAGTCATTTTAGTTCATAATATTATTTATACTTTTTTATCTTTTAGTTTTTCTCTCTTTATTTTAAATCAACACTAAGTACTAAAACAATTATACATAAAAAGTCAACATATGGCATAACAATCTTACAAAAAATTTCTAATCTTAACAAAGTGGGTTAGAGAAAATAATTGATCAGCATATAACAATGTATTAAGTATAAAATAATACTTCATTTTAATCGTATAATATTTCTTTAGTTCGAAGAAAAATTGCATAAAAAGCATAACACACCAAAAATTTTCGTTGAGAGACACTGTGCTTTTTTTAATCTTATTAAAAATTTGAAGGCTAATATATTAAAATATATCGTTATCAAAGGGAACTTTCTTAAATTAGCACATTTAGGCTCGCGAAGTGCTACAAAAACATCGTAAAATAAAGGTTCTTTCAACAAGAGGCCCAGTGTGCTAAAGTTGTTGGAGAAAGCCGCAAGAGCTAAACTGGTTCCAGATGCAAGTACATCAAAGAAACAGAAAGAACGTTGAACACGTTCTGCGAAATGTTCAGAGACCGCGCTAACATCAGCTGCCACTATGGTCCTGTTCCCCATCCCACCACCGCCTCAATTCCCCGCTTTACGAGAAACACACAATTATACTTGAAAAATCATCTGGAGATCTGTATATAAAATTATACTTATTAAATTGTAACTTCGTCAGTGGGTTTTGAAGATTTATTTTTAATATGTTAAACTCTCCTGTGGTACGGTTTTATTTTAAGTTTTGGAAATGTCAATCAAATGCCGGTTAATTTGGTGCTGAATTGGAATATTACGGACTAGTGGTTTCTATAATACTTTGCCTGGGGCAATAGACATTAGTTTTCAGCAGACGATCAGTTTCATCGTTGCAAATGACGCCATTAGTTAAAAAAACCCACCTACCTACAGGAATGCTTAAAATTAAATTTTCAGCAGCTGAGCGAGTTTTATAAAAGTTAGAATAGTTTTTTATTTCTAAAATGATTCAATGCATTCTCGTTATCTTCTGAAGTATTTTTGGACTTTAAAAAACCCAAAAGTACTTTAAAACTTTCAACTTTATATGCGTTTTGTTCACTAAACATAAATTTTGCTCAAAATGTGCGAATTTTTTAAAAAAATTTATAACCAAAAATGGCATATTTTGGTCTCTAAAACGAAACTAAAAGCCGTATGTTTAAAATCATTAGAACCTTAATCTAACGTTAACAAAACCTAAGCCTCCTAAACCCAAAACTAATGTAATGTCTACCTTAAACTTAAGCTAACTTTTCTTTTAATTTCTATTTAGCAGCTCTAGACGATAACGGAGCAATATTCTACTAAAAGTCTAAAACGTGCTTTTGATCAATGCACTTTTTGTGTAAATTTTTTTTAAGACTAAAGAAATAGTAAAAATAGTTTCACTGTAACTGTCTCCCTATTTTTTACGAAAAACCTTTGGAAAGTTTTGTTAGTTTTTCTAGATTTAATTTTTTAAAAATTTACTTTTTTCCATATATCACCAGGGTAAACAAGATAGTCAAAACTCGTCTAAAATTGTTACAAATCTATATAATTTAAAAATAAATGATGGCACAAAATAACCTACAAGACTTTTGTTCTTAAAGCAAATAAAAGATGTCTTCAATTTTAACTAAATTGTGCAAAGATTAATAAATATTATTTCAGTCGCAAAAATTGCCCATTTTTATCAAGCTGCACCCGTTGTTTTAAAATACTTGAGAAAAATTTTGAACTGCAGAAATTTAAAAGATTGATAAAGTTATAATTAAATAAACTTCTTCCTATGTCTGACTTTTTTTAAAAAAACCACATTCTGACGATTTTTTCAGACTTCAATAAAGATTAAACGACTAAAAAAAGCGAAGGTGTTTAAAACGACGCCATTTATCTTAGCAGTCTTCAAAACCGATGCTCCAATTGCTTTGTGTTTTGTTACACTGTCAGCCATATAATAACACGACAAATGCTCGCAAAGATACACAGCTGGCGGTTGATTTTGGTCCATTTCAAATTCACTGTACTAGCTATATTCACCTACTTTTATACTGTTCAATTGTGTAAAAAGCGCTTTCGGAGGTGTAATGGTGTCATTTGTTAACAACAAAGGTAAAACGTCGCAATTTGCTTCAATGCCTTTGAAACATTTTACCTTCCCATAACAACCTAATACATCTTCTTAAAGTGGAATCTTATTGCCATTTTTTTACAAAATCACTAACAGCTTAAAATGACAAAAATAATTTGCTTTTTCGCCCCACTTAAGAGCAAGTTTTAGGGCATCTTTTCTTTCAAAACTTTATACAACTGGTTAAAATAATATCAGCGGGATTATTTTAAAAATTATAGGCGTTTTTTTAGTTTTTAAATTAACTTAAAAACTTTTGTAAGCTCTGTTTTTGTTTTTACAAAAAATCTTTATTGTAAAAATGAATAGTAAGTTAAATTTTAAGGCTCTTAATTATAAACTGTATAACTGATATGAAAAAAATCATGGAATTAAGAATAACTTTAAGTTATTTCCTTTTATTGTATAAAAAATCCCTTCTAAAATTTCAATGTTTCTTCATAAAATTAGAATAATTTTAAAATTAACTTGCAATATTAACTAATGCTAAAAAATTATTAATTTGTCTTTAATTAACTACTAAAAAATGTTGTTTAATTGCATTTAATGGACTAACAAAATATTGTATAAAAAACTTTTGAGACACTATAGACAAAAATAAAGAAAATTCCCTGACATTCCATTCTCCTTTTGGAATCAGCTTTCCACCAAATTTCACCATAAATTTGTATTGATCGACATGCTTTAGGGTATAATAAATTGAAAAAGTCCCATCATTATTATTTTCAATGTCTGTAAAAATCAAAACAGACAACAAATAATATTTGTTTTATTAAAGTAACTTCACAAATATATTATAACATTTGGCACGTTAAATATAATATTTAATTATTCTGTGAAATCGCTATGCGTGTTTTCT
>JASAMX010025762.1:0-17980 GCA_030248175.1 Microlaimidae sp. YZB2_3
AAAAAGCATGTCACAAGCGATAATGGCCGTTTGTTTTATGTTTTTCTTTACTTCGTTCAGTTACGTATTGCTGATCTTGTTGTTGGTTTTTGTAATTTTAAGCGAATCTTTCCTACTTGCTACTTAATAATTATATTCACGATGGTCAAAACACTCCTATTGAAACAAAAGTTGTTCAGTGCTAAAGATCTACGAAGAATCACGACGGTTTATTTAATGCACACAAAGGTCTCGAGAAGATTTAAAAATAATTTGTATATGACGTTGGTCAACGAAAAAAACACGATCATAATACATGAAAATAACATCAACATAAAGTAAATTTTCTAAAAAAACCACAGCTGGTTGTGCATATTTTTATCCTTATTTTTGTTGGTCTTATACAAATTAGTTTCCACTCTTCTCAAACCTTTGTGTACAATAAATTAACCGTCGTGATTCTCCATACAGAGTTCTGACGTTATACAATCACTTTCAGCCAATTAGCACTTGGGAAAATGTTGATCTCCAATAAACGTAGAGATCTCCAATTATTAGCTCCTCCCACAACCGTTCTCATAGAGCAAAACATATGACGTGATCACGAATACTATATGACACTTCAGAGTCCTAAAAATTCTTACGTGTTTTGTTTTGTTCTGTATATCATCGATAAAATAAATTTTATCGCGACCTTGCTGTCATCTCAACAGCTTTGTAATGGGTAAAAGCTTTAATTAAACAATAAGAACTACGACACTGGGTTGCGTACACAGTTGTTCATTTGGTTACCAATAAAGAAAAATCTTTCACAATTTTTTAGAATAAATAATATAGTAACCATGCTGGTGACATAGGACTAATTGGTTATTATTGGAAAATTTTCTGGCTTTTATTCGTTTTTCTATGTATGCCCGCCGCCCTTATTTTTTCAGTGAAAAAATTAACAAGGTTGTTCTGATTCCTCCAGTCCATGTGGTATTTTTGATATTCCCTGTGATCAAAAATCTAGAGCAGAGCTCCACTTTTCCCAGCTATGCTTCAGACAATTTTTTAGACTGCGGAACAATTCTAAACCATTTTGTGAACCTATTAGTTTTTTTAGTTTTTAGTTTTTTTTATTAATTTTTTAAATAATAAAAAAATGCCAAACAATGCCAAAAATATTTTGTCAAATTTTGTTTTGTAAAGTAAATTTTTTTTCAAAAATCATTAGATGCTATAAAACTAGTCCTATAATTGTGGATAGAATAACCAAAAACAATTTTTACGGTTAAATAAGCTTAAAATTGTTTTATGAATAGGCTGAGCTCCGAAGCTCCTTTCTGCTTAAATGGCCGAAGCTCAGAAAAATGGTTAACTGTTTTAGAGAATTTTTCGTGATTATATTTTCTTCAAAACCTTTATTTTTATTGTGGTTTTATTGCTGTTCACTTAATCATAAATTTAATTTATTCAAGGATTATTTATTGTTAAATAATTCTAAATTATGTGACAAGAATTAACAATATATTTATAATAGTATGCATATAACATATGTATTTGATGGAAGCACCACGTAAACAATTAACAATTGGCAATAATTATAACTTCACACTTTAATTTTTTAATTTTTAACTATTAATAATTTTTCGATTGCTTAAAAAATTGACAAAAAATTTTTCCGATTTAATGGGGTTACAAAAAACCTAAATCGTAAAATTTTATTGTATTATTTATTAAAAGTTTTTTTTTTAATTTTTGAAGCAAAATATATTTTAGAATATAAAAACCTTTGAATTGACTTCCGTCAAAAATAAAATTGTTTATCATTTCTAAAAACTCAAAATTTATATACCATACTTAAACTTAACCAGAACCTGAATTTAAGCAGAAGCAATACTTTTTATATAACTGTAAATAAAGTCAGTCCCTTGCCAATTTCAAAAAACAAATATATTTAAAATATATGACTATTTGAAACTTATAAAAAATCCCAATGAGAGACACGCGCCATTTTTTAAGGACAGGATTTTTGATTTGGAAAAGAAAATACAGCGTATCGGTTTAAAATTACTCTACATTTACTGCCGCTCATATTTGTGATGTTTCCCAGAGCTCCAAGCGGAGCTCCACTTTTTCGAGCTCTGAAGCAAGGTCCGAGCTCTGGAGCTCCGCTCTATTTTTTTATTAATTTCGTGAATAATTACAGATAAATGAACATCTTGAATTATTTTTAAAAAATTTTTTTTTAAACTACATTTTTTATAACTTAATAAAAGCAATAAAATAACCCTAAAAACACGAAAATTCTTTTTTTTATGCAAAAAATTTAACATTTATTGAAGCTTGTTTTGGTTTTTTGTTTAATGTTTTTTTACTTAACAGTAACAAAAAAGTTAAATTTTGCGTCTTCTGTTTTCCGTTTCTATATACAAAACCGCTAACGGTGAGACGCGCTTAGCCCCTATGTTTTATAAGCAGTAAAAATCAAAAAAAGTTTATTTTTAGTGCGTCTAAAACGCATTAGTAAAGCGCGTATATCGTGTGAATAACGCGAAATGTAACTTTTTCTTATTAAAAATCAAGAGTGCACCTGAAACAATAAAGGAAAATAACCCGGTGCTGCTGAATGCTAAACTTTGATGAACTGGCTGAAGATTTTTTCTATTATAAGCAAAAATAGACAAGATGCAATTAGCATTTCCTAATAATAATTAAAAAGAGATAACTGAGTAGTGCCCCTACTTTAAGACTCGCGTTTTTAGCTTGAAAATTAATTTTTGGTGTAATAAATTTGCGTTTTTACGAACTCTAAAATAAAAAAAAGAATGCCAAAAATTTTAAAAAACGAGTTTTAGTGTGTGGCAAATAAGCTTCTTTCGCTATTGATTCGGCTAAAAAAATATTAAGACAAATATTCAGTTATTATTTTTGGTAAAATTGTCGTAGCTGCGATTCTCGCCTTTTTGTATACGCCAATTATCGCTCAGGATTGTTTTTCGTCACCAAAATCGACTAATCAACGCAATGGCAGCAGAAACCGCATCTCGACACTGTTCCATTTTTTGCGGGCGGTAAAGTCGGAATTTCATTTATATTCTTACCAGGCGCGTATATAGGATTTTGCCGAGGGGGGGGGGCGGTCTGCCAATGTCGTGGGGGGTGTTACGGCGCGAAGCGCCGTAACTGCGCCGCGTAGCGGAGCAAATCCGACGCGAAGCCTGGGGGGTGTCCCCCAGCAGCCGGAGGCGAAAATTTTTTTACATATACACTTAAACCTTGCTTAGAAATTGTCTCCAGCAATTCTTATAGTTACAGTTTTAATTTTGTTTTTATAACCTCATTCTTACACAAAATGTTTATTACATAAATAGCGGCATCAAGCCGACGCGGAGCGTCGACCAGGGGGTGTGGGGGCGCCCCCAACCACCGGAGGCGAAAATTTTCTGAAATATGCACTAAAAACTGCTTAAAAATTATGTCCAGCGAATCATATGGCAATAGTTTTACATGAGTTTCAGTAACCTAAAGCTTTATCAGTTTATTTATTACTGTGGTATGAGCACCAAACCGACGCAAGGCGTCGGCCCGGGGGTCTGGGGGGGCGTCCCCCCAGCCGCCAGAGGCGAAAATTTTTTTAAATATGCACTAAAAACTGCTTAAGAATTGTCTCCAGCCAATCATATAAGCATAGATTTACTTTTAATTCCTAAAAAATTTGTTTGTTACAGCTTTAAATTAGTATGATGTTAAAACCTTGTACTATATCCAAATAAGGTTTTTTCTTAATTCTATTAATATTAAGAAACAACCTGATTTATATATAAATGGCTAAATTATTTAAAAATATGCGCGACTGCAAGGGGTTTGTAACTTATAAGCAAAAAGTGCGGTTGAACAAATAAAACGAAAAAGTTTCACCTTCCCGCGAAGCGGGGAAAATTTTTACATTGTGTAATTTAATGCATTTAAGATGCACTACATTTTTATTACCTGAAAATAAAAAAAGTAAAGGGGAAATTCTTACATAAATGTCTGGCTTCGCCAGCCAGGGAGGGGGGGCGGACCGCCCCCCCCAAAAGTATGAAAACGGCCCAAATGGGGGGGGGGCGGTCACCACCCCCCCCGCCCCTATATACGCTACTAATTCTTACAGTATAACTCGCGCGCAAGGACCAACGGCCGGAAGCGATTAAAATGGTTTACACCGTTAAATCGTTGAGTGAATTTAATATGCGGTAGTAGGTGAAAAATAAACCACGCCTACGTTTGCAGCCACGAGTTTTTACCTATAAAAATGTTGGAAGAAAATAACGAAGGAATTTTTTTACAAATTATGAATTCTAAAAAAATATGGTATAGATATTTGTAATTTTGTATTTTCGCACAAAATACAAGCAAAACCAAAAGGAGTTAAAAATTACTATAAACTTAGTTTTTTTTAATTAAAATAATCCTAAATTCACTAAAAAATAAATTAATTAAAAATTTTTTTTCGTCTAATTCACAATTGTGGTTATTAGTTGTGAAATTTTCTTGTTTATCACAAGGCAGATCTCAAGTTCATGGCTTTTACATCTTTAACAACAAAATAAGTGACAGATTGATCTGTTTGCCAGTAAAACAGTCTCCAGTTAACGCAATTTACAACTTACGCTTCGATACTCACAAAACGTAAACCCAAAAAGTATGAAATTATAAGATATAACTTTATATTTTTCTAACACAATATATCTGAATTTTATTTTTTTTAAACATATTAAACAATATTTCCAATTAATTTGTACCATTACACTTCTGCTAGTATTAAACTAAAATTTTCACCACGCTTTTGCACATAATTTAACTGTACTAGAGCACCTGATTTCCCATTCAGTAAATGTTTTTCCTCGCGCGGAGACTTCTCGTCGAAATAAAAATTTTTTTGGGTCATTTTTGTGGCTTATATGTTTTATTTTGGTTTATTTGATGCTTTGGTCTAAAAGTCTAAAACTAAAAAATATAAAATGATATACTCACGAAAATCATTCTTTTGCATATTTATAATGCATTTCGTATTAAAGAATTGTGTTACGCAATTTCTAAGAGTTACTCGTAACATTAAAATTTTTTTCATTTTGCGCACATGCGTATGAAAACTTCATGATATGTTTTTTCACGACAGTCTCTCGATAATCAAATTAGTTTATTACAACAATTTCAATAACGTTTTTTCAACGATAAATCTAGTTCTTAATTTTAATTACTTAAACGCAAACAAAAAAATTTATCTTAAAAAACCATTGGAAACTCTCTTTTCTTGCCAGTCAGTGTCGTTTTTCATGTTTCCAATCCCGTCCGGAAAAGGACCGACCTGGATAGGCAGGCATGGACAATAGTAGTCCATGGGATAAAGGAATCTGAAAATCGAATACAGAGTTAAAAAAGTGAAATGGGCGAAAATTGGAAACGGCGGCCGCCGGGTCAAGCCTTATATCTGAGCCAGTAAGTGATGTTAAAAATGAGAAAGAGAACCGGGAACATGAATCTGGAAACGTAGTCTATCTTCTTACTCCGGTCGTCCGTTTCCCCGATGCGGGAGCAGACGTAATTGGCCGCTCCGCTCACGTGACGTAGTAGGGAGGCGGGGCTGAGTCCGCTTCGGCCCCGCCCCGCGCGCTGATTGGCCGCACGCTCGTCCAGGGCGAACTCGTACACGCCCAGATAGCCGTGCCGCGCGTCCGCGTACGGGGAATGGAGCGGGCGCGCGGGGGCGGAGACCGGCAGAGCCTGGGCCTGCAGATACGCCTGCTGCTGTTCCGCGCTGAGTCCAAGGGGTGGTGGAGCGTAATTAGTCCCGGCCTCCATCAGGTGCGGGCTGTGATGAAGCGCCGGCGTCATCACCGGGCTCTGAAGCAGCGGGTTCTAAGAAAAAAAAGAAAATCAATGAATTTTAACAAATTAATCGCGCGGTAAAGGTAAAAAAAATAAGAATAAGCTCAAGCAAAAATATAAACATAATAAAAAAACAACAATATATCACTTATTGCTTAGACAAATTGACTACCCTAACTAGGGTGCGCCTTAATTAGAGCGCACCCTAGTTAGGGCACTTGAATGTGCTAATTACGACGTATAGGCAAATAAAACCTATGTAGCGGATCTCAATGATTTGAAGTTTGAACGAATTATTTAACAGTGGTTTAATATTAAAGACTAACTACCTTATCTTAACAATTATTTATCAAATTAATCAATTTGAAACAAAAATGCAAATTTTTTAAAGGCTAAAGTTGACAATTTTTTATATTTTTTCATTAAAAGGCAGGATATAAAAACGTTATGCGTTCCAATTCTTTTTTTAACGTCATCATGACCGCACAATTTTATTTGTTCCGCTCATGTCTCCAAACAAACTTAAAAGGTCAGCCAGATATAATTCAACCATAGTTTCTAGCAGTTTTTCTTTTAAAAAATCGATTTTGATTTTTTCTAAGGGCCTTAATAAGGGCCATATGACCATAATAAGAGCGCGTTCTAATTAGGGCGCACTTTTATAAGAGCTATACCATTCTAATTAAAACCACTCTTTCAGAAAACGAAGTTCCAATTAATAAATCCTAGAACCAAATTAGGAGTGACCTAATTAATTAGGATGCACCCTAGCTAGAGCAGTCAATGTTTCTGGGCAATTTATGAAATCACATGCTTTTTTTATTATTATGTCATATAATCTGATTCAAGTGGATAATTAAAACGGTACGGGGTCTTTAAAGCCACAAGCAGGAAACTTGGAACCACTAAAAATTTTTAGAAACTTGGAGCCAGGAACAATGGGAACTTAGAGCCTTTAGCAAAAAACTGGTTTGGACTAAGATTTAAGCTTCGCTTAGGCTTAGGTAAACATTTTAGCGATTTCCATTTGCGGCTTCAAGTTCTCTTTTTGTGGCTCCGAGTTGCAGCTTCAACCTCCCTCGACTCAACTGACCCCAAATCTTTATTACTATGTCATATATCGTCGTTACGCCAGATGCGTCGTAAA
Source organism: Microlaimidae sp. YZB2_3 (assembly GCA_030248175.1). NCBI lineage: Eukaryota > Metazoa > Nematoda > Chromadorea > Desmodorida > Microlaimidae > Microlaimidae sp. YZB2_3. The sequence continues at coordinate 6,983 of JASAMX010025762.1, forward strand.
ATACTCGTAACTGTGACTCTTTTTATATCTTAATACACCACTAATATAAACAAAACGAGTCAGAGTCACGTTGATTTTTTAGTGATTGTGACTCTTTGTGTCAGAGTTACGACGAATCTTCGATTCAAGTGGATATTTAAAACAACATAACGCGGTTAAGCGTTTTATTTATTTTATTTATTTATTTTATTTATTTTATTTATTTTATTTTAGCGTTTTATTCGTGAAATGCAATTTTTTCTTTGTAAATAGTTTTTTTTCCATTGCAAAACTTTGATGACTTTGGTTTTGTTTTTTTTTTTTGCTTAAAGTAGGATCTTTAAAGTTTTGCAATGGAAAAAAAGTTATTAACAAAAAAAGAATTTCATTTTACAAATAAAATGCTCAAAGGTGCAGTGTGGAGTCAAACTTTTTGTCTTAGATTATCATGATTTTTAATGAAAACCTTACCCCTGCCCTTAAAAGTCCACAAAATTTTTTTCAACAAAATATCTTTAGTGGTTTAGGAGTTATGACCCCCCCCAAAGATGGCATTTTTTGACAATTCTGTATGTGAAAAATTGCTCAATGTGTATAACGATTCACGTTACAAATTATACACACAAAGTAAACGGCTACTTTCTACTTTAATTTGATACCTTGATTGGTAAGATTGGTGCTGTATTTGTCGAGATATTGCGTTTCTCGTACAAAAATCAATCGATTTTTTCGCGAAAAACACCAAACAACGGCAATGATTTTGTGAAGTTTGCCCAACCTTTCTTTCCTTCACTTCGTGTTTTTAACGAAAAAATCGAGGGTTTTTTGTACGAGAAACGCAATATCACGAAAAATACTACACCAATCTTAACGATCAAGGTATCAAATTAAAGTAGAAAGTAGCCACTTTCTTTCAATGTATAATTTGTAACGAATATTGTTGTACCCATTGAGCATTTTTTACGTAAATAATTGTCAAAAACGCCATTTTTGGGGGGTCATTACTCCTGAACCACTGGAGATATTTTGTTGAAAAAATTTTTGTGGGCCATGGGGCCAGGAGTAAGGTTTTCACAGGAAATTATTAAAATCGAAGACAAAAAGTTTGACTCCGCACCGCACCTTTAACCGCGTTTTATTGCTCCTCTTGCTTGAATTTCGACAAAACGAAACATATAGCCGCAAATCTCAAATAATTCTTGTCATTTGAATATCCTTAAAATTCATATTTTTTCACGTGCTTGGCTTAAAGTATCTGTATCGCATTTGACATGATTTATTTTATATCCAGATATTTAATAAAAAATTAATCCCTCCCTAAATATTCCAATCAAAATACAAACTCAATGTTTTCAATCGTGGAAGCTTCAATATGGATGTTTAACACAGCGATTTTGTTTAAATCAAATGTTTCCTTTAGTTTCAAAATTAAATTTGATCAGATATACGCTTTGGGAAATCTGGTATTATTTTATGGAAATAATCTACAGTAGGAATATTTGTGGCAAATGTGGCACTAATTAAGACATGAATAAAACATGTTTATACAATTGGGCGACTTAATTTCCCAATGTTTTTGCATTGTGTAGTGTGCAAATGACGCAAGAGTTCAGGACCAATAAAAAATTATCAAAATAAAGTTTTGCTTCATTTTAGGGTTTCATTTAGGATGCTAGAAAAATACCAAACAACGGCAATGATTTTGTGAAGTTTGCCCAACCTTTCTTTCCTTCACTTCGTGTTTTTAACGAAAAAATCGAGTGTTTTTTGTACGAAACACGCAATATCTCGACAAATACTACACCAATCTTAACGATCAAGGTATCAAATTAAAGTAGAAAGTAGCCACTTTCCTTCAATGTATAATTTGTAACGAAAATTGTTGTACCCATTGAGCATCTTTCACGTACAGAATTGTCGAAAAACGCCATTTTTGAGGGATCATTACTCCTGAACTACTGGAGATATTTTGTTGAAAAAATTTTTGTGGGCTATTGGGGACAGGAGTAAGCTTTTCACAGGAAATTATTAAAATCGAAGACAAAACTTTTGACTCCGCACCGCACCTTTGACCGCGTTCTATTGCTTTAAATATCCACTTAAATCGAAAATATATGACATAATAATAAGGATGTAGAGTCAGTGGAGTAGTATAGCTTTCTGCTTTCAAAAACTTCATTTTTTATTGCAATCTATGCTTAATACTAGGATTTTGAACTTTGCAAAAAACAAAGACTAATTTTAAAAAAAATTGGTGAAATAATTGGAGCAGTGTGGGTAAGAAGATTTCATCCCGTGTTTAGATTTAGATCGATTTGAATTGATTTTAAATAGTGCTAAAAACCAAAGCATTACTTACTTATTTTTTAGCTTTTAAATGCTGCCTTCAGGTTGAGGGGCTGTATGGTAATGGTGAAGGTAATAATCAAGCAATAATGTTGGTAAAATATTACTTGACAGCTTAACATTGCATTCAATTTCTTTATTAACAAAATATTTACTTAACCTATGTACTATTCACCCAAAAATTTGCAAAAAACAAAATTTATTAAAAAAACGAAGCTCATATATTAATTTCAGACTTTCTTAAATGATTTCCCAAAGTGTATTTGATCAAATTTAATTTTGAAACTGAAGGAAACATTTGATTGAAACAAAATTTCAGTGTTAAACATCCATATTGAAGCTTCCACGATTGAAAGCATCGAATTTGTATTTTGATTGGAATATTAAGGGAGAGATTAGTTTTTTATTAAATATCTGGATCTAAAATAAATCATGTCAAATAGCGATACAGATACTTTCAGCCAAGCACGTTAAAAGATATTAATTTTAAGGATACTCAAATGACAAGAATTATTTGAGATTTACGGCTATATGTTTTGGTTTGTGGGAATTGAAGCAAGAGGAGCTAAAAATTGGAGATCTTCTTGTTTATTTAAGATTAATTTTTTCATAGGCGCTCATTGTCTGAAAAGGATTTTATAGCGCCGTAACTCTGCCATGACCTTTGACTCTTGTAACTTCATATTTTCTGAAGTTACGTTGGTCAAAGGACCATCATATTTTAATATGTTATTTTTATTAATATACTGCTTCTTTAAAGTGCAGGTATTATAATATTAACCTTATAATTTTGTTTTTAATATTTGGACACATTTTGGAAAAACACCAATCAAAAACAGTAATAATAATATACATAATAATTATAAAGATGTCGTAAAGAAAAATTATATCAATATAAAAAAAACTAAATACAAATTTAACATTTTTTTGTTCAATTTCCGATTTACTTTTAACCACTTCTTGGTTTTTTATTGCTTTTCTACTTGAATGACACTTTTGCAAAAAGATATTTAAAATATTTGTTTTCTTATTAATGTTTACAGTCCATATGCGAGTTGAGCCAGGTAAATAAAACATTTGCGCATGTGTGTTGTTTTTTTTTGCAGTGGTTCATCTACCTTAGAGTTTAGATAAACCAACTATTAGTGACTTAATATCAATGAAATGTTTCAAAATTTGCTGTAATATAAATTAAAATAGGTTAAAACTTCGTTTGGAGTTTCAAAAACAAAAGCCAAAAGCTTGATTTTGATTCATATACTTTTCATGTTTTTAAATTGAAAAAAATATTTAGGTCACCATAAACTTCAAACAGTTTTTACTTTTGAAAGTTTTGGTTGATTAATTCGTAAACAATGATTTTTTATTTTGAACCAAACACAAAACAATCGTTTTTTATAATTAGATTTTGTTTTTGTTTGCATGGGTCCAGAATACTATAATTTTAATTGTTCTTTAATTTTTGATTTGATAAATGTTTTGTTTTCAATCCAAGTCAAGCTTAATTCTTGAGTCATTCTTATATGATAAAAGTTTTTGTTAATCCAATTAGTTTAGGGCTGTAAAATTTTTTAAAAAAATCAAATTTTGACTAAATATTTTTTAGAAAAACAAATTGTATGTTTAAAAATGCCGTTCTATAATAAAAAAACACACTGAAAAGAAAAAAAGACACGAGAGTCCTGAGACGCGAGAGTCCGGAGATAGAAAAGTTCCGCAGCTGCGCAGGTGCGACACAAGACTTCCCAAGACAGGAAAATCCTGAGACACGAGAGTCCCGAAAATATTACATTTACAATTTAATAATATGACGCTGTAGCATATACTCCATCTATTAATGTTAATCATATGTATTTACTTTTCTGTTGACGTTTAAATTGATATTTACTTTGTTAAAACTTTTTAAAACACAAAAAAACTGCATGATCATTATCACGAAATCACAAAAAGGCTAAAAATACCACTAAATTGACTCAGCAGAGCATCAGTTTTCAAATAATATTTATATTTTTTGGAATTAATTACTTGAAAAACATAAATTCAATGCTTAAATATTTTTTATATACATTAATATATAAAAATATTTATATTAAATTACTTCACTAATGACAAAATTAGTATTCAAAATTGAAAGAAATTAATATACAAAAATCAATGTATATATAACAAAAAAACAAATCAAAAAAACTATTTTCATAAATAATTAAAAAATAATGGCATAAATATATTTTTTAGAAAGTTTTTAAAAATTACATTTTTTTGAAAACTTATTAAAAACTAAAAATAGTCTTGAAACTCTATATAGAATAATTTAGAAAATTTTTTTCAGTTTTAATAAGCTATAATTTGCCCTAAGAATTTTTGGCCAGTTAAAGGAGCACTGCCACACATCGAATTCCTATAACGCCCGAACCGGACTGCTCCTTTAATACGAACCTTCAGTATTTAAAAAGCTATAGTTGTATTTGATCACTCTAAATACTAAAGTTGAGTTAGGTAGGTTTGGTATTAAAGGAGCAGTCCGGTTCGGGCGTTATACGAATATTTGCTGAGGTCTCTTTAAAGCGCAAACAGTTCCGCTTTAAAGGAGCACTCTCACAAATCAAATTCGTATAACGCCCGAACCGGACTGCTCCTTTAATACCAAACCTACCTAACTCAACTTTGGTATTTAGAGTGCTCCACTACAAGGCTACAACGTTTTTAAATTTTAGCTGAATCGGTTCAGTATTAAAGGAGCAGTCCGGTTCGGGCGTTATAGGAATTCGATGTGTGGCAGTGCTCCTTTAACTGGCCAGAGCTTCGGAGCTTGATACTGAATATTAGGAACAACACTGCCTAAATTATTATTTAAAAAATCCAATTAAAAAATTATAAAACGATCCCCTTTAACAAAAATCCGTCCACGAAAATCTAAAAATAAATAAATTTATATTAATTTTAGTCACGAAACGAAAACTAGTTGAAAAAAGACACCACATAAAATTAAAACTGTACTGCTTGCTGGCAAAATAAAAAAAAAATACATTGGTGTTAAAATAATAAGAATAATAAAAGAACATAAAATGCAAAATGTTATAATGCTCCAGTTATAATAGCAAGATTTTTTATTCAACTTGCCTCGATTCATTTTTTTTATTTATCAAAAATTATTATTATTTTTAAACCAAACTTATATGCGCGGCCTTTTGTTATAATCAAATCCTCACTGTGATAATTGTCGTACAGTTAGCTCGTTAGGAAAACAAAAGAATATCCAAGGATACATATTTTAACCTACATGAGGTCACTGTTTCTTTTTAGCAAACACGTTATATGTTTTTATAAAAATACCCAAGTTTCGACTCCGAAGTTTACCTTTCTTTTTGCACACAGCTTGTATATACATTTTACTTTTGGTTAAATGTACTTTATTAATATTTGTAAAGTGTTAGGTTGAAAACAAAAAAAGAGTGAAAAAAAACATAAAGGTCTTACACATAACGTCATAACATAAAGAAAATATCTGTAACTAATTATGCTTTTATTTGCTTTGTGGTTTTACTGGTTTTTTGCTTTAAAGCAAATAGATTATTTGGTACAATATTTACAATTTATTTAAGTTTAAAGGCAGTGTTTAATTGCGCTAACACCTAAGCAGTTCTGCTGCAAATAAAATGCATTATTGACTGTACTCTCGTGTCTCGGGACTCTCGTGTCGCACCTTAAAAAACTTCGGAACTCTCCTATCTCGGGACTCTCGTGTCGCAGATTCACACTAAAAACATTTTGTTTCATACTAAATGGAAACATTTTGAATTTATTTTTAAATTATTTCAATAAAAAGCCTAATTTGAATAAATACTCTGGAAATCATTTAAGAAAGTCTGAAATTAATATATGAGCTTCGTTTTTTTAATAAATTTTGTTTTTTGCAAATTTTTGGGTGAATAGTACATAGGTTAAGTAAATATTTTGTTAATAAAGAAATTGAATGCAATGTTAAGCTGTCAAGTAATATTTTACCAACATTATTGCTTTTATTATTGCCTTCACCATTACCATACAGCCCCTCAACCTGAAGGCAGCATTTAAAAGCTGAGAGATAAGTAGTTTGATGATTGGTTTTTAGCACTATTTTAGAAATCAATTCGAATCGATCTAAATCTAAACACAGGGATGAAATCTTCTTACCCACACTGCTCCAATTATTTCACCAATTTTTTTTAAAATTCATCTTTGTTTTTTGCAAAGTTCAAAATCCTAGTCTTGAGCGTAGATTTCAATAAAAAAATGAAGTTTTTTAACAAAAGCAGAAAGCTATACTACTCCACTGACTCTACAGCATTATTATTATGTCATATATTTTTGGATTTAAGTGGATATATTAAAGCAATAGAACACCGGTCAAAGATGTGGTGCGGAGTCAAAAGTTTTGTCTTCGATTTTAATAATTTCGCTGTGAAAAGCTTCCTCCTGTACCCAATAACCCACAAAAGTTTTTTCAAAAAAATATTTCCAGTAGTTCAGGAGTTATGCTCCCTCAAAAATGGCGTTTTTCGACAATTTTGTGCGTGAAAGATTGCTCAATGGGTACAACAATTTTCAGTTACAAATTATACATTGAAGGAAAGTGGCTGCTTTCTCTTCTAATTTGATACCTTAATAGTTAAGATTGGTGTAGTACTTGTCGAGATATTGCGTGTTTCTGTACAAAAAAGGACGCTCGATTTTTCATTAAAAACACGAAGTGAAGGAAAGAAAGGTTGGGCAAACTTCACAAAATCATTGCCGTTGTTTGGTATTTTTTTAGCATCCTAAATGAAATCCTAAAATGAAGCAAAATTTTATTTTGATAATTTTTTGTGGTCCTAAAGTTCTTGCGTCATCTGCACACTGCACAATCCAAAAACACTGGGAAATTAAGTCGCCCAATTATATAAACATGTTTTATTCATGTCTTAATTAGTGCCACATTTGCCACAAATATTCCTGCTGTCAATTATTCCATAAAATAATACCAGATTTCCCAAAGCGTATATCTGATCAAATTTAATTTTGAAACTAAAGGAAACATTTGATTTAAACAAAATCGCTGTGTTAAACATCCATATTGAAGCTTCCACGATTGAAAACATTGAGTTTGTATTTTGATTGAAATATTTAGGGAGGGATTAATTTACTTATTAAATATCTGGATATAAAATAAATCATGTCAAATGCGATACAGATACTTTAAGCCAAGCACGTGAAAAAATATGAATTTTAAGGATATTCAAATGACAAGAATTATTTGAGATTTGCGGCTATATGTTTCGTTTTGTCGAAATTCAAGCAAGAAGAGCAATAAAACGCGGTTAAAGGTGCGGTGCGGAGTCAAACTTTTTGTCTTCGATTTTAATAATTTCCTGTGAAAACCTTACTCCTGGCCCCATGGCCCACAAAAATTTTTTCAACAAAATATCTCCAGTGGTTCAGGAGTAATGACCCCCCAAAAATGGCGTTTTTGACAATTATTTACGTAAAAAATGCTCAATGGGTACAACAATATTCGTTACAAATTATACATTGAAAGAAAGTGGCTACTTTCTACTTTAATTTAATTACCTTGATCGTTAGAGATTGGTGTAGTATTTTTCGTGATATTGCGTTTTTATTACATAAAAACCCTCGATTTTTTCGTTAAAAACACGAAGTGAAGGAAAGAAAGAGGTTTGAGCAAACTTCACAAAATCATTGCCGTTGTTTTGTGGTGTTTTTCGCAAAAAAATCGATTGATTTTTGTACGAGAAACACAATATCTCGACAATGACGGCGCCGATCTTACCAATAGAGGATATCAAATTGGAGTAGAAAGTAGCCGTTTACTTTTTGTGTACTTAATTATCTAATTACGTAAATAGTTATACACATTGAACAATTTTTCACATACAGAATATATCAAAAAAATGCCATTCTCTTGGGGGTCGTGACATCCTAAAACCGCTTAAAAAATATTTGTTGAAAAAAATTTTGTGGACTTTTAAGGGCAGGGGTTAAGGTGTTCATTAAAAATCATGATAATCTAAGACAAAAAGTTTGACTCCACACTGCACCTTTGAGCATTTTATTTGTAAAATGAAATTCTTTTTTTGTTAATAACTTTTTTTCCGATTCCAAAACTTTAAAGATCCTACTTTAAGCAAAAAAAAAAAACAAAACCAAAGTCATCAAAGTTTTGCAATGAAAAAAAAACTATTTACAAAGAAAAAATTGCATTTCACGAATAAAACGTTAAAATAAAATAAATAAAATAAATAAAATAAATAAATAAAATAAATAAAACGCTTAACCGCGTTATGTTGTTTTAGGAATGACCACTGAATCGAAGAGTTCGTCGTAACTCTGACACAAAAGATTCACCAATCACTGAAAAAATCAACATAAACTACTGACTCGTTTTGTTTATATTAGTGAGTCTATTAAGATATAAAAAGAGTCACAGTTTGCAAGTATTTTACGACGCATCTGGCGTAACGACAATATATGACATAGTAATAAGATTTTGCGGTTAGTTGAGATAAGAGGAGGTTGAAGCTGCAACTCGGAGCCACAAAAAGAGAACTTGAACTGCCGCAATGGAAATCGCTAAAGTGTTTACCTAAGCCCTAACAAAAGCTAAAATCATACCCAAACCAGTTTTTTGCTAAAGGCTCTAAGTTCCCATTGTTCCTGGCTCCGATTTCAACTTCTAGAAATTTTTTAGTGGTTCCAAGTTGCAGCTTCAACCTCCTTGACTCAACTGACCCCAAATCTTATTACTATGTCATATATAATACGCCAGATGCGTCGTAAAATACTCGTAATATAACTCTTTTATATCTTAATACACCACTAATATAAACAAAACAAGTCGAGGCCATGTTGATTTTTTTAGTGATTGTGACTTTCTGTCAAGGTGATACAATGATATTTTTGAACAACATAACGCGGTTAAGCGTTTTATTTATTTTATTTATTTATTTTATTTATTTATTTATTTTATTTTAGCGTTTTATTCGTGAAATGCAATTTTTTTTGTAAATAGTTTTTTTCATTAAAACTTTGATGACTTTGGTTTTTTTGTTTTTTTGCTGATTTAGTCTTTAAACTCAAATAAAAAAAAGTTATTAACAAAAAAAAATTTCATTTTACAAATAAAATAAAAAGGTGCAGTGTGGAGTCAAACTTTTTGTCTTAGATTATCATGATTTTTAATGAAAACCTTACCCTACCCTTAAAAGTCCCGCAAAATTTTTTTAAAAAAACAAAAAATCCTCATAGTTTTGGGGTTATGACCCCCCCAAAGATCACATTTTTAACAATTCTGTATATCGAAAAAATTGCTCAATGTGTATAACGACTTAGCGTAACAAATTATACACACAGAAGTAAAGCGGCTACTTTCTACTTTAATTTGATACCTTGATTGGTAAGATTGGTGCTGTATTTGTTTGAGATATTGCGTTTTCTCATAAAAAAGTCAATCTGTATTTTTTTTCGCGAAAAACACCAAACAACGGCAATGATTTTGTGAAGTTTGCGCCAACCTTTCTTTCCTTTTCACTTCGTGTTTTTAACGAAAAAATCGAGGGTTTTTTGTACGAGAACGCAATATCACGAAAAAATACTACACCAATCTTAAACGATCAAGGTATCAAATTAAAGTAGAAAGTAGCCACTTTCTTCGAATCGTATAATTTAGTAACAAGAATATTGTTGTACCCATTGAGCTATTTTTTACGTAAATAATTGTCAAAAACGCCATTTTTTAGAGATAATTACTCCTGAACCACTGGAGATATTTTGTTGAAAAAATTTTGTGGGCCATAAGGGCCAGGAGTAAGGTTTTCACAGGAAATTATTTAAAATCGAAGACAAAAAGTTTGACTCCGCACCGCACCTTTAACCGCGTTTTATTGCTCCTCTTGCTTGAATTTCGACAAAACGAAACATATAGCCGCAAATCTCAAATAATTCTTGTCATTTGAATATCCTTAAAATTCATATTTTTCACGTGCTTGGCTTAAAGTATCTGTATCGCATTTGACATGATTTATTTTATATCCAGATATTTAATAAAAAATTAATCCCTCCCTAAATATTCCAATCAAAATACAAACTCAATGTTTTCAATCGTGGAAGCTTCAATATGGATGTTTAACACAGCGATTTTGTTTAAATCAAATGTTTCCTTTAGTTTCAAAATTAAATTTGATCAGATATACGCTTTTCGAAATCTGGTGTGCTATGGAAATAATCTACAGTAGGAATATTTGTGGCAAATGTGGCACTAGTAAAGACATGAATAAAACATGTTTATACAATTGGGCGACTTAATTTTCCCAATGTTTTTGCATTGTGTAGTGTGCAAATGACGCAAGAGTTCAGGACCAATAAAAATTATCAAAATAAAGTTTTGCGTTGTTACGGTTTTTAATTGTCAGATTGCTAAAAAAATACCAAACAACAGCAATGATTTTGTGAGAGTTACAACCTTACTTCCTTCACTTCGTGTTTTAACGAAAAAATGCAAGGTGTTCTGTTCGAAAAACACGCAATATCTCGACAAAGACTACACCAATCTTAACGATCAAGGTATCAAATTAAAGTCAAAACTAGCCACTTTCCTTCAATGTATAATTTGTAACGAAAATTGTTGTACCCATTGAGCAA
>JASAMX010025763.1:2500-13786 GCA_030248175.1 Microlaimidae sp. YZB2_3
AAATAAATTCTATTAGGGTGAAATTACCGGTGTTGTTAAGTAGGTAACCACTGATTTTTTTGGGAAAATATCACGTGTACAGAAACATGTGAATGAATCTCATCTCAATAACAAAATCGATTTAATTTCAGCTTGAAAGATTTAAGCTTTACAAATCTATAGCTATAATTTCTGGTTCCATTTACAGCATAATTTTTTTTGTTGTTATTGCATAGCCTGAAACTTATCTCACATGAGCAGTTTATGCAAAGGGCAGGCGCAAGACAAGCCAGGAGGGAGCGAATATGATAGCTTTCTACATTGCATCTTTTACCGGCAATTCCCAAACCAGTGTAAAGCGGCAAAAAATTTTTTCAAGTTGTAAAAGTAAAAGGCCTGTTTAGTGAAAATGCGTGTTCAGTATAAACATGTCTCTATAGATGTTTTAAAAAATATGATATTACAACTTTTTATTACTAATGTCTCTTACCAATAACTTTAAACTAAAGAGCAAACTTGTGTAAATGATTGAGACTGAAAAAAAATTTTAGGCAAGCATATAACGATACAGATGGACGATACTTATGTATCAATTTAATGTCAATTGAAACAGATAACAATTATATCAATTTATATCCATTGATATTGATACTACTGTTATATCAATATAATTTATAGTTAACATTTAATTCTATTACAAAATAAACGAGCTTTTTTTTGTAACCCGTCCTGTGCAATTAACAGGAAAACCCTCACCTAAACAATTTTTCAGTCTCAATCATTTTAAACAGACTTTAGTTATAAAATTATCATTTTCGAAATGAAGCGGGGTTATGGGTGGGCTATGAGAACAATTCAAAAAATTCTTCTCGCGCTTCGCTCGTCGCTCCGCTCGACATTTATTGAAAATTTTTTCGTGTTGTCGCACGATTTTTAATATTATACCTTTTTAAACCAACAATTTTTCAGGTTTAACTTAAAAAACAATGCAAATAACAGCAAAAAAGAATCACTTAGCGCGAAGCGCAAAAAATTTTACCCTTTTTTTATTGTCTTTTTTACGGTATTTTGAAAATTCAGAGTACAACCCCCTAAAACCCCCCTTTTAAAAAATTTGTATGGAGTACAACCCCCGACCCCCCTTTCCGAAATCCAGGCTACGCCCCTGCTGGCAGACATTTAGTTCACGTTTGTTTGTAGAAATTGGGATATTGGTTATGTATAAGTTAATGTTTTTATTTTCAGCTTCAACGATTTAGTTTAAAATCACAGGCTGTTCATATTGGCTGTTATTTCTCGTTTTATAGTCGCCTTATAAAGCTTATGTGGCAGTTCTGGTGATTACTTCGTCGTGGGATCTTTAATAACTTGCTGATGTGGATATAATTTAGTTGGGCGGGAAATTAAAGTTGTAATTAATAACTCAGTATCCAAATCATTTCCTGTAAGAAGTTCAGTTCCACAGGGTTCTGTTTTAGGTCCATTTTTGTTCTTGGTATATATTAATGATATTGTTGATTGTGTTAAGTTCTCACAAATTAGACTCTTTGCAGATGATATACAGTTGTTTGTAAAATCTTCATCTAAAGATTACCACATTCAAACCTTGAGACTTCAGCAAGATTTAGATAGAATACACAGCTGGTCACAAGACTGGCAACTGCAGTTATCTAATCACAAATGTGAAGTTCTTCATATTCGAAATCATAGCAAAGAGTTAATTTGTAAATATAAGCTTGGTAATAACGTACTTGCAACTACAGAATTGGTGCGTGACCTAGGTGTTTATATATCCCATGATCTGAAATTCTCTAAACACTGTGAAATCACAGCAAAAAAAGCTATGAGAGTGATATCACTAATTTTTAGAACATTCAACTCAAACTCTAGAAATAATTTTCTCAGAGCATATAAGTCCTATGTTAGACCAATTCTGGAGTATGCTAGTGCAGTTTGGAACCCTTATTTACAAAAGGATATAAATATTTTGGAAAAAGTGCAACAAAATTTCACTAGACGTTTGTTTTATAAATGCAAGTTGTTACCTGTTAGTTATGAACATAGACTGAATTACCTAGGTTTAGAAAGATTAAAGGATCGAAGAGACAAAATTGATTTATATGAGTGCTTTAAAATTATACATTGCTTAAACAATTTGCAAGCCAATGATTTTTTTAAGTTTAACCTGCAGCCCACCCGTGGTCATCCATTTAAATTGGCAATGGAAGACTGCCGAATTAATGCAAGGAAATTTTGTTTTGCAAATAGGGTTGTTACACCTTGGAACAATCTACTCCCATCTCAAGTAACTGTCGATTCTTTGGATGCATTCAAGAAGAGTTTTGGAACTGACTTAAATAAGCGCTCTTTTTAAGCCTTTAAAGTCATATCAGATAGCTATGTTCATTGATAATTAGTTACAATTGTGATTCATATTGGCGGCAATTAAGTTGCAGATTTGATGTTGTTGATGAAAAAAAAAAGAAAAAAAAATAGAAAAAGAGAAAAAAATAAACACAATGAAAATGATGAAAACAGAAGAATTTTACATGTGCCGTATGTTATTGTGACCCTGGGACCAGGGTTTGTTTCGACATCCCCCGCACGCCGCACGCAGTATTTGTAGCTCCAGCTACCCAAGGTTGATGGAAACCCTGGAAACTGGCAAACTTCATCAAAACAGAAGAATTAAACTATGCATAAACTATGCTTAGTATGATATTAATTCTGTTATCTGATCATTAAATATAAATATATAAATATAAAAAGACAGAGTACAGTATAAAATTAAGTGTCTGCTTTATATGTTCCGTCTAGAAAGTTTACTATCAAAGGAACAACATGTGGCTATATAATTTCAATTTAATTTATTATAATGAAAGAGGAATGAATAATGCAAAAATGATAGGTAAAAACTTACCGAGCATAAATCCCTGTTTAATAAGCGAATAAATATCTTTAGAGCAACGTCGATTTTCTTAAGGCCAAGCTTAGTGTAAAAACTACCTTTTGAATATCGTTTTGTAAATATTTATAATATTATAATGTTATATACTTATGTGGGTGGGGCAGACCTGTGCACTGCCCCCCGGGTTTTATGCGGGGGGGGGATTCCAGGAGGGGGGGGCCAAAATAGAGTAAAAAAAGAAAGGGACAAACATAGATGAACACGGCCAAAAAGCCAGAGGGGGGGGGGGTGTTTACCCCTGGTAAATGACATTTCAAAATCTAGGAGGGGGGTCCTAGGGAGAGTCGAACCCCCCCCCTTAGCTTTCGAGGGGGGTCGACCATAGGTGGGCAGCCTCTCGGATTTTGGGGGGGGGGGGTATAGGGGGGGGGGGGAGGTCAAATTGGTGTCCGGCAAGACCCAAATTTTGGGGGGGGGTGTACCCAATATTTCCGCGCTGCCTTAAAATGGGCTTAAAACGCGTAAAAAAACGTAAAACAAGCTTATAAATGCTTTAAAACAGTGTAAAATTGAAATAAGACCTTATTGCAACTTACAAATTTTATTTTTTAATTCTTTTATTAATAATGTTTTTATATATTCTTATAATCATAGGTGTTTTTGGGGGGGGGGGGACAGAGGGGTGCACCCCCCCCCCCTAGAGCCAAAATTTTGGAGTCCCCCCTAGAAAAAATTCAGGGGCCCCCCTCCCCCCCAAAGCTCGAGAGCGGTCCGGCCTGACCCCCCTCCCCCCCCCCCTCTCCCGACCAATTTGGAAGTATATTTTTTTATTTACTGTCAAAAACATGGGTTTTTAGTTAAAAACAGTGTTTAAATACACTTTTTAGGCCTAAATAGGCTGTTTTAATACATAAAATTCAATATTAGACCTAAAAACACTTAAATTATTGAGTTAAAAAAATTTTGCTAAAAAATTGGGCCCCCCTGACCCCTCACCCCTAAATTTGAAATCTCGCACCCGGGTCGACCGCCCCCCTAAAAAGGTAGGGGGGTGCGGATCCCCTGGACGTTGGACCCCCCCCTAAAAAATTTTAACCTTCCACCCGGGGGTGGACCCCCCTAGCGGACCCGACCAAAAACACCTATGCTTATAATTAGATTAGAAATCATAGTTTTTTTTTAATAATTACGTAATAATAGAATAATAATATTATTGTCTTGATTATAAAGTCAAGTATCACAAACTTTTTAATCCATAATCTTATATTTAATTAAATATTATATACATACATGGGCGTAGCCAAGGGGGGTCTAGACACCTCTTTTAGGTCGACAAAAGGAAAAATTTGGGGTTAGACAGACACCCCCTTTTACCATCCGCAACCCCTAGCTTCCCCGACCGCGCTCACCTATGTTCTAGATCGCCTCTAGTTATCTAGATTTCAAAAGAATTATATAAACCTTTACTCCGGGTTGCCTTGCCACTTCTAATTTTCCAATTTGTGTTCAGTTTTACTTATAGCCATGGGTGCCCCATCTCCCTCATCGCCTTATTCCAAACGTAAATGTAACTACGCCAATTTTTTGCAACAAGTGATGTCTTTATTTGTGGTGTATTGTATTTGTGGAAAAGTATTAAAGAATTGGCCCTTTTTACACGAAACCTTGTAAAATAGCTTGGGAGCGTTGGCTGAAAGCAGTTACCAGTGTCGTTCCCAACTGCAAGCTGTGATCCACAAGGGCTTGAAAAATCCGGTGAAGCGAATATCTAATAAAATAATAAACACTTAAGACCGGTTTACACCGAATTGACAAGTTACAGGCGTTTCAGGCGCGTTTACATTATTACACTTCAGTTGTTGCCATGGTGCAAACACGTTGTGACTTTTCACTCTTGTGTGAGCTAGCCCCAACTAACAGCAAAAAAGGTCATAATCAGTAGCGGGAGAGGGCGGCGCCCCTTCCCCCCCCCCGAAATCCGGCGCAGCTACATTTTTTCGTTCCCCCTTAGGTTATTTGAATTTTGGGGAAAAAATTTTTTAATATTAATACAATACATAAACTCTTCTAATGCCTTCCAAAACCATATTAATAGTCAAAAAAGCAAATGTTCCCCGCTTGGGGTGGTTGGAGAAAAAGGCACATAGATTGATTCTCCAGCCAATTGATGAGTGATTTTCCCCAGAAAAACACACATAGATTGACCGCCGACGACCGTTGTTTGGGGTTTACCCCACGACAGATCGTGAGAAAATTGGTTAAATCTTCTATTTTGTGCTTTAACACAAACTTAACAAGTTTTTTTTTCAATGTTTTTCGCTATATCGAAAAATAATTTTAGCAAAAATATATAATATAACGAAAAATGTGCAACTCCTATATAAAAAAGTATGGAAAAGGTGGCCTTTATAATGAGCCTCTCCATTTAAATGGCACCCTCCATAATAATGGCAAAGTAGCCATTTTAATGCGGGAAAATATGCTGTTCGCCAACGTTATTCAGCACAAATGTACGCGGATCAATTAAAACATTTTATTTCATTTGCGGGATGCGTGCGCAGCGCATTTAGTGTAAAGTGACGTAGGCGAACGGCATATTCCTTTGAATTAAAAGGCCATTATTATGGAGGGAGGGTGCCATTTAAATGGAGAGGCTCATTATAAAGGCCACCTTTTCCGTACTTTTTTATATAGGAGTTGCACATTTTTCGTTATATTATATATTTTTGATTTTAGTAAGAACATTCCAGCAAATACCTAACAAGGTGGTAAAAATTCGCTTTTCGCATTTTGCCCAGTTTTCCAAATACATTTCGAACCTAACTGCTTCAACAAGCTTGTGCACGGTCTGAAAATGCTCCTCTCCCCTTCACTTTTTTACTGTTTCTGCCCCCACCCTTTTAAAAATAAATAAGAAAACCATGTTTAACATAATTTTGAAGTTTTATTGCAATTTTAATGAATTATGTGCCACAATATTTCCCAATGTAAAGCGAGAAGGGCGTGCTAAATTATCATAAACTGAAAATAATAATATTAAATAAACAGAATCAGAATTTACATTTGCAAGCATACATGGATGAGCATGGGGGGTAGGGTGAAGTCCACATCCCCCTAGCCTCCAAATTTCAATCCCCCCTAGAAAAAAATCAAGAGGGCTTCCCCTCCCCTCAAAATTTTTAAATTTTGATACCCTACCCCCTTTCTGGAATTCTAAATTGGCCCCCTCCCCCCCGTTCGAGCCAAATTTTGGGTATAAATTTAGGTCAAAATTTATTGTAACAAACACAATTTTGTAGTAAAAAACAGTACTTTTGTACTCTTGGTGTCCGGAAATTTCGTCTTTTACAATTCGTCTTTAAACATCTCGTCTTTAAACATCTCTTCTTCGGAAAACTCGTCTTTTGGATGCGATTCTGCAAAGCGAGTTTCCGCACAAACCATAAAGTTTTGTTTGATTTGTAAGTTTGGCTTAGGAAAATAGTAAGGTTTTTACTCTTTAAATCAAAAAACACACTATTAAATACAAATTTACAACAATAAAATTGTGCTTACCTTTTAGGTTTCGCTTAGGTTTAGGTTCGCACTTTTTCGAAACAAACCATTGAATAAAAATTTATCATGATAAAATTTAACTTGATTTTTAGGTTTTGCTTAGGATTAGGAAAAAAATGTTTTCGATCTATTGTGTAAGTCTCAAAATACGAGAAACTCGTCTTTTAAAAAGTACGTTTACAAAACCGCATATAAAAGACGCATTTATTGAAGACGAGTTGTAGAAGACGAGATGTTTAAAGACAATGTAAAAGACGAAATTACCGGAAACCGTAGTTTCTTTATAATACATAAATAGCCTATTTTAGTATATAAAAATCTATAATAGTGGTAAAAAATTTAAATAAATGATTTAATATGACTTTGTTTAGAAACCGGACCAGAGACCCCCTCTAACCCCCCTCTGGATTTCCAGACCTGTGCACGGTCTGGAAATGCCTCCCCCGTTTTATTGGAGGATTTGCCCCCCGTTTTATTGCCCTCCCCCCACCAAAAAATGAAAAAGCACTCTAAAATTATGACGCCATTTTGACCTATGATGACGCCATCATCGCAATTTTTTGCAGTTTTTAGCCTATTTCAATGTATTTTAAGCCATTTCAGACCTATTTTTACCTTATTTTCGCTTTTTTTGTCCTTTTTTTCTTTTCCTCTCTTTTTTTCTCCTTTTTTTCTTTCCCCCCTGCTTTCCCCTCCCGTTTCAAAAAAGTTACCTCCCCCCGTGCCCCCTCCGTTTTTCAAACCCCGGGGGGCAGTGCACAGGTCTGGATTTCAAACTGGTGTGCCCCGGGTCGCCGCCCCTAAAAAACTAGGGGGCTACAACGAACCCCCCTCCCCTCTTCCTGGACCCTCCTCCTAGATTTCAAAGGGCCATTCACCCGGGGTAGCCAGCCACCCCCTAGCTTGTCGGTCCATGTTCAAGTATGTTTGCAAGATGCAGCAAATTGGGTAATTCAACATTATATTTTTTTATTAAATTTTATATATACATGATTAGAAGAAATGGGATGGTTTTTTTCATAGATGAACAATATCAAAAAGCTAGGGGGTGTTTACCCCGGATAAATGACATTTCAAAATCTAGGGGGGTCCTAGGGGGGTCGACGTCGAACCCCCCTATCTTTCTAGGGGGGTTGATCCGAGGTGGAAGATTTTGAAACCTAGAGGGGGGTCAGGTGGGGTCCAATTTCCAAAAAAAAAGTTTTAAACCATTAAATGTTTAATAATAGTTTTTTTATAAGATAATACTACATTTTATTGAATAAAAGCGATATTTAGAAAAAAGCAATAAAAAGGATAGAAGATGTCGTCGTTAAACGGCTAGGAGAAAAGCGTGACGGAAGTCCCTGCATTCTTATTAGCTGACAAGTCTGTCACTCCTAATGAAGATCATGAATCAGAAGGTTAAAACGGATCAATTTCCTAGCAGCCAAAGAAAGAGCGAAGAATGGACTTAACCAAAGCAAGAATCTGTGCCAAAACAGCAAACAGAAGGGTGGAACTATACATGGGCAAGTTGGTCCGGAGTGGGGGGGGGTTAAACCGCAAATTAGGTGGGGGGGATGGTTAAAATCCGAGAAACGCAAAATACTCATATCGTTTTTTTTTTTCTGGAGTGCATTTTACATTTTTTGGAGGCAGTTAGAAGTCATTTTAAAGACATTTTTTTTCTTCATTTTTCCAAAATCGGGGGATTAACTTTTTAACCCCCCCACTTCTGAGTGGGGGGTTTAAACCCCCCCTTCTCAGAATTTGGGGGGTTAACCCCCCCCAACACACCCGTGTCCATGTATGGTTTAACTAACCCCCAAACCCTCTCCGTGCCCATGTATGGAGTGGACCCCCCTTCTTCATCCATGATTTTTTTTATTTTGTTAAAAATTCTATAAATACAATATTAACAACTTACAACTCACTGAGTAGGCAGCTAGTTTTATGTAAAACAATACTGATTGTGCTCAACAAAACAGGAGGCTTGGAATTTATAGCTTTTGCAAGTTCAAGTAAACTGGTTACCTTTTATCTTTAACTTCAAGCATGGTTAGGAAGAGGTCCAAATCGCAGAACTCCTGGCCCAGCTGGCACAGTCGACCTTCCATAAATAATTTTTCGAATACGTCAAACTGAAGGGCACCCGGCAGACAGCACTGCACGAAAGGTTGGAATGACAAAACATTATATAATATGAAATATTGTAATTGTCGTCATCGTTATTATAACAAAATAAATCTGTCATTATAAATTACACGTGATTTATTATTCTATAATTTTTTTATAGGATAATACTACATTTTATTGAATAAAAAGCGATATTCTGGTGTAAAAACATGAATATGTGTTAAAAAATTACGTTTTGGAAGAAAATTTAGTATAAAAAAGGTACCTAAAATTTTTCCGAGGGGGGGGGGTCAGAGTTCAAATTCTAGAGGGGGTCAGAGGCAGGGGCGTTGCCGGGATTTCGGAAAAAGGGGGGTTGCACTCCATACAAATTTTTTGAAAGGGGTTGTAATCCAAATTTTCAAATTACCGTAAAAAGACATTAAAAAGGGGTAAAATTTTTTGCACTTCGTGCTATGTGATTTTTTTGCTGTTATTTGCTTTGTTTTTTCAAATTAAACTTTAAAAAAATTAGGGTTAAAAAGGTACAACATTAAAAATCGCGCGACAGCACGAAAAAATTTGCAAAATTTGTCTTTGAAAATCATTAGAAACATCACTTAAAAGTTGTAAAAAGGTATATAAATGTCGAGCGCTGAGCGGAGCGAAGCGCGAAAAATTTTTTTTAAAATTGTTCTACTAGGACCCCCAAATTTTTACCTCCGCCAGCCCAAAAAGGGGGGTTACAACCCCCATAACCCCCCTGGCTACACCCTTGGGGGGTATAACCCCCCTGCAGACCTATGGTTAGCACCGTAACAGCTCCCTTTGGGTTAATGTTTCAGAAACATTACCCCTGATGATTGAATGCTAGTTAGAAATTAAAGTCCACACGGGAGATGATGTAACATATTATAATGTCACTTAATGATGTACTTGATGATAACGAGTTCAAGTGTCCTCACTTGTCTATTTTTTAACCAAAAAGTTTAGAAACAGCCAATGTTTTGCATCTATTTTTTGGGTTTCATATCACAATCAAATGTGAAAAGGGGAAGGGATATGTACACTGCTGACAGCCATACATGGGCAAGTTGGTCCGGAGTGGGGGGTGGTTAAACCCGGATTTAGGGAGGGGGGGCGTTAAAATCCTAAAAAGGCATTTTACCCATATATTGTTTTTTTCTGGAGTGCATTTTACCCATATCGTTTTTTTGATTTTAATATATTGGTAAAAACACTAATTTTAGTTCAAAAAGCCCTTTTTATTGCTTTAAACACTCATTTTGACTGTAAAAGTTAAGTTTGGAGACAGTTAGAAGTCATTTGAAACACATTTGTTTTCTTCATTTTTACAAAATTGGGGGAGGCTAACCTTTTCTCCCCCCCCCCACTTTTACGTTGGGGGTTAACCCCCCCCCCCGTGCCCATGTATAAATATAGCCCCATATCATACATGGGAAAATCCAAAATCCAACCCCACCCCAAAATCTGAGAAGGGGGTTTAACCATCTTCTCTTCTTTAAAATGACTTTTAACTGCCTGCACTGCAAACTTAAGTTTTGAGGTCAAAATGAATATTTTAAGCAGTAAAAAGCTCAAAAGTGCAATAAAAATAGATTTTTGACTAAAATTAGCGTTTTTTTTTTTAATTTATTTTTCCTTCAAAATCGAAAAACGATATGTGTAAAATGCACTCCAGAAAAAAAAAACGATATGGGTATTTTGCGTTTCTCGGATTTTAACCCCCCCCCCTTATTTGGGGTTAAACCTCCCCCCACTCCCAACCAACTTGCCCATGTATGCCCCATACCCCATGAAGATGACCGCTTTTAAACACGTAAGCAAAAGCAATTTCATCGTTCCAACCTTAACGGCCCAGTTCAGTCGGTTGAATGAGGCGGCGACGGATGAGAGGGCTGAGGATTTCAGATTGGCAGGGAGCCAATGTAATTCGCAAGCTGCAGGACTGGCTATATCTTTTGGAGAAATTTTTTTGCATATAATTACAGCCACATCAGCGGTTTTTTTACGCACCTTTTAATCATACATGGGCACGGGGGTTGGGTGGGGGGGGGGTTAACCCCCCCCAAATTCTGAGAAGGGGGGTTTAACCCCCCCACTCAGAAGTGGGGGGGGGGAGAAAAAGTTAACCCCCCCAATTTTGGAAAAATGAAGAAAAAAAATGTCTTTAAAATGACTTCTAACTGCCCCCAAACTTAAGTTCTGAGGTCAAAATGAATGTTTTAAGCAATAAAAAGCTCAAAAATGCTATAAAAACGGCTTTTTGACCTAAAATTAGCGTTTTTAACCTATTTTTCCTTCAAAATCGAAAAACGATATGGGTAAAATGCACTCCAGAAAAAAAAACGATATGGGTATTTTGCGTTTCTCCGATTTTAACCCCCCCCCTAATTTGGGGTTTAACCCCCCCCCACTCCGGACCAACTTGCCCATGTATGCTTTTAATTGTCATACTATGCGATTTTTTTTGACTTTGCAAATGGTTTATCTGGTTAACATACATGGGCAGGCTGTTCCAAAGTGAAAGGGGGTTGGGATCATAGGTGAGAAAAGAGGTAGGGGGTAGGGTGGGGTCCACTTCATAGTCTCAAAATTTTGGGACCTCTCCCTTGGATTTTTTACAAGGAGTGTGCAGGATGGAACCAACCAGGGTTGTTTGAAACTCTGGTTACTGGCAAAGGACAACATCTAGCAATACGTAACTGAACGAGCACCACACATAA
>JASAMX010025768.1:0-28901 GCA_030248175.1 Microlaimidae sp. YZB2_3
GTATTATGTGACGTTCTTCGTTCAGTTACGTATTGCTTTGATAGAATTTATACCATTTTGACTTTAAAATCACAAATTAAGTGCCTTTTTCCTTTAAGCAAATAAAATCTAGCTGAGCCTGATATTTTCTGTATTGAATCGACTATATTTAACAACAAAACCGTTAAAAATTTTTAACGAAAACGGTTTAATAATAAAAATCAAAACCCATATTTTAATAATTATTTATCAAAATACTCAATTTGAAACCCAAATGTCAATTTTTAAAGAGCTAAAGTTGGGAAATTTTTGTATATTTTATAAAAACGTGGAATTAAAAAAATTCTGCGCTCTTATTTGTTTTTTAAACGTCATAACCGCACAATTTTAATTGGTCCCCTCAGGCTGCATACTAATTTTCGGCGTCAGCCAGATATAATTCAACCATAAGCACATAAGCCAGCAAAACACAAAAATGAGAATATTATGATAAATTTTTTTTTATTTGTGTCAAGAATAACGCATTTTTGATTTGTCCTTTTTGAATACTGAAATCCCTATATTCCTAAGCGAAACCTAAAAATCAAGCAAAATTTTTATTATTTATTATGATAAATTTATATTTATATGTAGGCGTGTTCTTAAAGAATGCGTAAATTTTGCGAAAAAAAAACTGCACTCCCATTTTGGTTATGGGGAACTTGGACAAGCTTATGCAAATTAGCGAAGATATGTGCTGATGTAATACTGCCGCGGGATTTTTTTTTCAAAGAAATTATTGTCGCGAAAATCTTTACCGAACACTATTTTTATGTTTATAACATGTACATTTTAATGTTACAGAAAATGCTAAAATGAAAATTCTTCATTGTTTAAAGCATAAATTATGTTTTTTTGTTTTTTGGCTCTGACTGCTTATTGCATTTATTTTATTATTTATCAGGTAAAATGTTAGGAATATGAAAATATATAAATTTATACCCTACTTAAATATGTAAAATATATTCTCCTTTATTTCTGGTTTCCCCATAGTTGTTTTACAGCTATTTTATTGGCATATCACAGAAAATAAATGTGTTTTTCCCTGATAATATGAATATTCGTATCTTTTTTTGTTTGCTGTTTTGGCACAGATTCTTGCTTCAGATAATATACTTTTTCGCTGTTCCTAAGAAATTGTTTAATTTAACTTTCGGATCCATGATCTTCATTAGGAGCGGCAGAACTGCGACAGACTTGTCAGCAAAAAATAATAATAGTGCAAGGACTTCCGTCACGCTTTTCTCCTAGCCGTTTAACGACGACATCATCTGTGTAGATATTGCTGGCTGCAGGCATCCCGCGTAGAAACTTTTACAGAGAAACTGCCCCAAGTTCCTCTGAAACTCTCTTCCTTTATCCTGGCGTTTTGAATTTGAATTATTCCCGCTATCCTGGCTTTTTGAATTTGAATTATTCCCGCTATATCCCCGCTATTTGAATTATTTAGATATTTGTGTGCTTTATTATTTCTCGATTTCGTCAAGTTAAAAAAACAATATTTTTATTTCATAAAAAATTTATTTATTTAACAATATAGGTTTAGTTTAAGGTTAAAGATCACAATAAACAGTATTAAGAAATTAGCGATATTGAACCACTCATTGGGACTCCCCGAATTTTAAAGGGGGGTGTTCGGGGTACCCCCCAAAATTTTAGGGGTGGGGATTGTCGGCAGTCATCGAGATTTTTTTTGGGGGTATAACCATACATAGGCATGGGGGGCCCCCACTCAGAAGTGGGGGGGAGGAAAAGTTAACCCCCCAATTTTGGAAAAACGAAGAAAAAAAGTCTTTAAAATGACTTCTAACTGCCTCCAAACTTAAGTTTTAAGGTCAAAATGAATGTTTTAAGCAATAAAAAGCTCAAAAATACAATAAAAAGGGCTTTTTGACCTAAAATTAGCGTTTTTTACCTATTTTACTTCAAAATCGAAAAACGATATGGGTAAAATGCACTCCAGAAAAAAAACGATATGGGTATTTTGCGTTTCTCGGACTTTAACCCCCCTAATTTGGGGTTTAACCCCCCCCACTCCGTACCAACTTGCCCATGTATGGGTATAACCCCCTTGCCCAGAGCCCACCTATGGTTACGAGTATTTTATGACAATTCTGTATTGGTTTTACAAATAATTTAGTTTTACCCCACTTAGCGTTTTTAGTACTAGGACTCCCCAAATTTTAGGGGGCGGGGTGTTCGGGGTACCCCCCAAAATTTTAGGAGTGGGAATTGTCGGCAGTCATCGGGATTTTTTTTTGGGGGTATAACCCCCTTGCCCACAGCCCGAGCCCACCTATGGTTACGAGTATTTTATGACAATTCTGACTCCTTGTGTTATTTAAATTATGATTCATCAAACCATAGATGAACAAGCGGGGCTAGGGTGGGGCCCGCCCCCTTAGCCTCTTAATTTTGAGGGCCCCCCTAGAAAAAAATCCAGGGGGAGTTTTTTAAACCATTAAATGTTTAATAATAGTTTTTTTATAAGATAATACTACATTTTATTGAATAAAAAGCGATATTTGCTATAAAAAGGATGTAAAAACATGAATTTGTGTTAAAAAATTCACGTTTTTGAAAATTTAGTATAAAAAAAAGTACTTAAAATTTTCTCGAGAGGGGAAGGGGGGTCATATTTCAAAATCTAGAGGGGGGTAAAAGGTAAAAAATTTGAAAATTTTGGGGAAAGGGGGAGGATTTTTTTCTAGGGATTCCCTGCAAAGTCCATCTCTCTTCATCGATTAATAGAACTTGCATTTATAAGGCGTCATATTTTTGAAACATTATGACAACGGGAGTCGTAACAAATCCAATCCCACCCGGCTTCATTTCTATTTACGCTGTTCCGCTCCGCCGCCACCGGCTGCAGCCTACTGCTGTTGCGGCGCCTGCGGCAATAGCGCGTACATGCTGCACTGCACGCGCTGCATACTGCGCCGCGTCTAATCGGAGGCGCGCGGCGGCACCCGGGAATCGCGCCATTTTCTTGGTAGTCATGATTTTAATTCAAACTTTTTTGATCCACTTTTAGAACTTGTATTTATAAGGCGTCATATTTTTGAAACATTATCACAACGGGAGCTGATACAAATCCACTCATTCCCTGACCTGCAGTCGTTCTATTTCCGCTGCTCCGCGCCGCTTTGCGCCGCCACCGGCTGCAGCCGACTGCTGTTGATCGTCACTTGCTGTTGCTCTTGCGTCGGGTGCGGCGCCTGCTGCACGAGCCGCGGTGGTGGAGCGAGCTGCGCTGCATGCTGCATCGCGTCCATGCGGAGGCGCTCCGCCCGCACCTGAGCTGTCACCGCCGCCCGGAACTGATGTTGCGAGGAGACGGGAGGTGGACCCTGGAAACTATATCGTACAGGTGGGCGTGGGTCCCGCGGTCCGGGACCACTCACACCGGCGGGAACACCACTGTACTGCGGCGACTTCGAAATCGACGACCCACCAGCTCGCACCCATTCGTTACCTCTTGGCAAACCGTAGCTGCCGGGACTTTTCTGAGTAGCTAAAGAAAGGTCAATAAATAACGCTTTTCCAATGTTTTTAATATAAAAATTATAAACAATTTTAAAATTGCTTTTCTAAAGAAATTGATTAATCAAACCAACTCCGGTCAATATCAAAAATAATTCAACAAAAATAGTACATTTTACACAATTTTGCATCTTTTTTCCGATTCTTTGAATTCGGAAGCAGGTTAATTTTGTATGCTTGTTTAAGGTAGAACTTCACAGTTTTTTTTTGACAACAGATTTTTTTGAATTACATCTTACTATACGTAGTTTGACCTGCTGATTCAATTTTTGACATTCATTTTTCTGTAAAAAAACGTTATCGTCCACAATCATCAAATAACATCAATAAAATACATGTCAAAAATACAAAACATTAATAAAGTTTATTACCAAAAATATTCTATTTTTTTATTTTCTATTTAGCGTATCTTAAATAATAAAACATTTTTTTAAATTAAAAAGCTAAAAAATAAAAAAAATTTTTTCGGCATTAAAAATATGGTCGAGCGACTACTCGAACCCATGGATCCGAGCGCGACGTACTAACCACTCGGCTACTGGGTCCTCAGGGATTTTCAATTAAAAGCACCTTTTAAAGGAATGGTTCAAAATGTAGTTTCTCGGCGTCAATTAAAAAAAATTAAACGAAAATTAAAAAAAAAATTGATTCGTTATTTTTAAACGAAAGTTTGGAAATAGTTAGATATAGGCTTTTACCATTTTTTTTATTATAAACGATTAAAAAAGGACTTCAGGATTTTTTTACTATATATTTTTGTAAAAAAAGTCTTTTTTGCAATTTAAAAAAAAATCCTGAGATCATTTTGAACCCAAACCACCTCTGAAAGTTGCCCCCTACATTACCCTAATTTATTATAAAATTTCGCCCAAAAATAACGAATCAAGTTTTTTAAAAGGCCTTATTGTGGTTTTCAGAGGTAGAATCCATTGACATCTGTTGCGAACTGGACAAACTTTTCGGTGATGTTTTTATAACCACTGGATAGCACAGATTCTTAACTTTTTATAGCACCCCACTTTTATGGGCCAAAAATTAATATTTATAATGATATGCGACTTGTAGTCCAAGTGGTCAAAACTGTGAAGTTCTACCTTAAGTGATGCTTTCAAGATACCCATTCGAAATATTTTGAAAGATACGAAAAATCTGTTTTTAGTAATAATGAAATTTCATTGGTCATGGTCAATATAATTTGTAGCCAAGGGCGTAGCCAGGGGGTTATGGGGGTTGTAACCCCCCCCCCTTATGCTGGCGGAGGTGAAAATTTGGGGGTCCTAATTCAGCGCTCGACATTTATACCTTTTTACAAGTTTTAAGTGATGATGTTTCTAATGAATTTTAAAGACAATTTTTGAAAATTTTTTTCGTGCTGTCGCACGATTTTTAATGTTATACCTTTTTAAACCTAAAACTTTTCAAGTTTAACTTAAAAAAAACAATGCAAATAACAGCAAAAAGAATCGCAAAGCGCAAAAAATTTACCCTTTTTTTATGTCTTTTTACGGTATTTCGAAAATTTGGAGTACAACCCCCCTTTCAAAAAAATTGTATGGAGTGCAACCCCCCTTTCCGAAATTATGGCTACGCCCCTGTTTGTAGCGGTACGGTAATAATTTTGTTTCTCCAGAATTGCGCCTTTAGAAGCTCCCAAGATTCCCCGACATGCCTTATTTTTGTATTAAATTCACAGATTATTTTGCTAATTTTTTCAAGACTTAATAAAAATAATTAAGTAGCTTTAAACATTTGAATAAAATAACATTAAATAATATTTTAAAGTTAAATACTGGTACGTTTTAAGATATTGAAATTACACTTTGTTATATCGCGCACCTAAGCTTTTTCCGCTTTAGTCGATCGCAGCTCCGGAGCATGAACATCACTGGTCATTAGCGATAGGCAGTTCCGGTTCCGGATGTTCCGGGCGAAATTTTGAATTCCGATTCCGGTTCCTGTTCCGGATTTTTGGAAAATCTCAATTCCCGTTCTGGTGCCGGTTCCGGTGTTCCGGGGGTTTCGCAGTTTAATAGGTAGTTCCGGTTCCGGGTTGTCCGGACAAAATTTGAAATTCCTGTTCCGGATTTTTGAAAAATCTCAATTCCGGTTCCCGATTTTTGAAAAATCTCAATTCCGGTTCCGGATTTTTGGAAAATTTGAATTCCGGTTCTGGTTCCGGTGTTGCGGGGGTTCCGCAGTTCCGCCCATTACTACTAGTCATTATAATTTCAAACAAAAATTAACGAAGTTACTTGAAGGAGTTTTTGGTTTCTGTAGATTTGAATACGGGGCACTTATTCTTTGATGTATCATGTAAGGGTTAGTTTGGTTTGTTTGAGCAGGATTAGCGACCTTAGTTACGGATTCACTCGAAGTCACTTTAGTAGAATTTGTCTAAACACAAAGATATTCACCTCGTTACACAACCGAATATTTTTTTACACAGAACTTTTGGAAGAATTTATTATGTAAACCAAAAAAAAAACAACAATAAATATTATTTAAATTAGGGATGTTCCTACCCTACCCGGAGCTCCAACTATTTAAAACGGAAGGAGTTCCGGAATTCCACCCCTTAAATTAACTATTTTAAGTTTAATTAAGCTTGAAATACGTTTAAAGTTTTTCTATTAGTATTTTTTATGGATATTTTTATTGTTTTAAATAAGTTTTGAAAAAAAATTTAGCTTACAAAAAATTCTAATAAAACTATTATTTTACAACATCACGTTGTTTAATTATTCATAAAAAATATGGAAGAGCTTCAGAGCTCCACTCCAAACCTTAAAGCTCCGGAACAGAACATCACTAATAAAAATAACCTCTCTTTTCTTCACCGGCTTTTTCTTAGCAGTCCCTCGGTTCTGATAGTATTCGGAGACGGTCCCCAGTGCGGCTTCGAAGGAGACCTTGGGCTCCTTGGGCTTTAGGCGCGGCGGGGGGACGGCTCTCACCCCCTGCTTAGCCACTTTGGCTGCGGGGGCGCCATGTTCCGCGCCTACACTGCTCGGGCGCTTTGTTCCATAAGGCTTTGTGATCTCTTGTATTTTGTTCTAAAAAGCATAAAAAAATGAGCAAGCAATACGAAATAAAAAAGAAAAGAAACTATAGCCAAGCCCGCCAGTCAGAGCCGGAAAGACAAGAAAAGCACGTAATCGATGTCCAAAATGAGTATTTATAATTATTATAATATATTATAGCGAAAGAGAACATCGAACTATATAAAATGCGAGTTTTAGCTAAAAACCTGAAAAACCCTCGTATTGTAAACCTTTTAATTAAAAAAAACAATCGCAGAAATTCTGTAAATGGCAAAAATTTTTTTCCACAAACTATAGGAATTGATTCTCAAAACTGATAGATTTAAAAAAGACCTCAACCCCCCCCCCCCAAAAAAATCCCAAAACTCCCAAAAAGGCTCACTCCCCTTAAATTTGGAGATACTCCGGCTATTAAAATATAATGCATTTATGGCCAAATGACCAGCAGTTCCCTCCTTGTCGCAAAATCCTGGCTACAGCCATGACACTCACAGAATATAATCTATGTTTTACAAGCAGATTTGAGGGTTAAAACTCCTGTCAACCATACTGTCAGTGTAAAACACGATTGAATAACAAATAAATTTATTAACCTCCATAAATTCAGCTTGCTCTTCTTTATGACGCTGTACGACTTTATCAGCCAAAGTCAGAGGTTCTCCGCTTGCTTTGTCAGCCGTTTTTCTTGTCAACATGAGATCCAAAAATTCACAGATGGCGTCCTAAAACAACTTTTTTGCTTTTGTACATATTTATCTGTTACTTTTTTATTTTATATTTGTTCTTAAATCCAAAAAATTAAAGGTGCGGTACCGAGTCAAATTTTTTGTCTTTGATATTGATGATTTTTTGTGAAAACCTTACCCTTGCCCCAAATAGCCCATAAAATTTTTTTAATCAAATATTTTTGGTGGCTTACAAAATAATAACCCCCAAAAATCGTGTTTTTTCGAAATTCTATAATGTGAAAGATTTCTTAATGAGTATAAAATTTTAAGTTGCAAAAGTTTTACTGAAAGAAAGCGAGTAATTTTCTACTTTAATCTGATACTTTGATTGTTAAGATTGGTGCAGTATTTGTCGAGATATTGCCTTTCCCGTACAAAAAACCCGCGATTCTTTGTTAAAAATATGAAGTGTAGGCAAAAATGTTGGGCAAACTTCATGAAATCACTGCCGTCGTTTGGTGTTTTAAAAAAATCGAGGCAGCGGGAAAGGCAATATCTTGTTGTTGTTGTTGTTGTTGAATAACCTGCGACAAATACTGCACCAATCTTAACAAGCAAGGTATCAAATTAAAGTAAAAAATAGTTGCTTCCAAAAAATATATGGATTGAGAAATCTTTCAAGAACAGAATTTCGAAAAAAACACGAAGGGTCGTATCTCCTGAAATCATAAATATATTTTAGCGAAAAAAATTTTGTGGGCTATTGTGGGCAGGGGTAACGTTTCACAAAAAATCATAAAAATCCAACACAAAAAGTTCGACTCGGTACCGCATCTTTAAAGGTGCGGTGCGGAGCCAAACTTTTTGTTTAAACATTACTCCTGCCCCAATAGCCCACAAAAATTTTTCAACAAAATATCTCCAGTGGTTCAGGAGTTATGATCCCCAAAAAATGGCGTTTTTCGACAATTCTGTACGTGACGGATTGCTCAATGGGTATAACGATTTACGTTACAAATTATGCACTCAAAAAAGCGGCTACTTTTTACTTCAATTTGATACCTTCATCGTTAAGATTGGTTGCAGGTATTTTGTACGGGAAACGCAATATTGAAATATTGCGTTTTCTGTACAAAATACCTGAAATTTTTTCGTTAAAAACATAAAAGCGACGGCGGTGATTTTGTGAAGTTTGGCCAACCTTTCTTTTCGTCATTTGTGTTTTTACGAGAAAATCGAGGGTTTTTTGCACGAAAAACGCAATATCTCGACAAATACTGCACCAATGTTAACGATCAAGGTATCAAACTAAAGTAAAAAATAGCCGCTTTCTTTGCATAATTTGCAACGTAAATAATTTGAGAAATCTGTCACGTACAGAATTGTCGAAAAACGCCATTTTTGGGAGGTCATAACTCCTGAACCACTGGAGATATTTTGTTGAAAAAATTTTCGTAGGCTATTGGGGGCAGGAAAAACGTTAATAAAACCCAGCTAAGTGGATTTTCCATTTCAAGAAGGTATGATTTTTTCACAAAAATTTCTTTTTAGATTAATTCCTTTGTTTCATAAAGTAAAAAGTTATTTAAAAAAACATGTTACTCTATCATTTATAATGATTTTACCAGTATACGGCGATCTACAGCTCTCTGGTTAAGTTTTTCAGCTCTAAGTTTCTTGTGGGTTACTCTCAGTCTGTGGTCTGCCGCTCCAACAACAATCAAACCGGTTTCATCTGTAAAAAACTTATATGTTAATACCCAAATTTTGAGAAGGGGGTTTAACCCCCCACTCAGAAGTGGGGGGGGGGGTGAGAAAAGGTTAACCCCTCAATTTTGGAAAAAATGAAGAAAAAAAGTGTGTTTAAATGACTTTTAATTGCCTCCAAACTTAAGTTTTGAGGTCAAAATGAATGTTCTAAGCAATAAAAAGTTCAAAAATGCTATAAAAAGGGTTTTTTGACCTAAAATTAGCGGTTTTTACTTTTATTTGTCCTTCAAAATCGAAAAACGATATGGGCAAAATGCACTCCAGAAAAAAAACGATATGGGCATTTTGCGTTTCTCGGATTTTAACCCCCCCTCCCTAATTTGAGGTTTAACCCTCCACTCCGGACCAACTTGCCCATGTATGCATAGGTGGGCAGGGGGGGTTGGGGGGGGTTATACCCCCCAAAATTTCGGATTTTGCTGACACCCCCCCTTGAATTTGGGGTAGTCGGGGACACCCCCTCCCCCCAAATTCGCCTCCCAAAGAAAAATTTTTAAGTGTTATAAAAGGACTAAAAAAATTTTTCCGCGCTTCGCGCGGAGTGTTTATTACCTTATTTTCCCGTTTATTACCTTTAAATTCCCCCGCTACGCGGGCAGTTTAAATTTCCCTGCTACGCGGGCAGTTTAAATTGGCAATTTATCTTAGTTTTTCAATTTCAAATCGATTATCCCATTCAGTAGTTAAGGCATACATGTTTAATAAAACTACTATAAAACACTATTATCTTTTTTTAACATTTTAAACACATGTTATAAATGTATAGTATAGCTATAAAAAACCTTAAATTTTGTAATTACTATCATTTGGAATTAAAATTCCTAGTGTATTTTAGCGCCTCAAATTATAAATTTTCTACTTTCGGGGGGCATTGTTCCCCCCGAACTCCCCTGACTGATATTTTAAGATCACAGAAAATTATGTAGAAATTAGGTAAAAAAAACAAAAGTAAAAGGTATGTTCACGCGATCACCAGGAGACGATTTTTAAGCCGTTTTTAGTATATATTTTAAAAAATTTTCGCCTCTCGGCGGCTGGGGGGACACCCCCCCAGAGCCCCCGCGGCCGGACGCTTCTGCGTCGGCTGGCGCCGCTACGCCGGCGCAGGCGGCAGCGCCTTCCCGCGCCCGCTTTCCACAACACTTTTTCTCCCCTCCCCCCAGACTGACGCCCCCGAAATGAAATCCTGACTGCTCCACTGCACATTTTTATTAAAAAGAATTTAAAAAATAAATTTTAGAGTAAGTTGCAATAAGATCTTATTTTTAATTTTACACAGTTTTAAAGTATTTATAAGCTTGTTTTACGTTTTTTTACGCGTTTTAAGCTCATTTTAAGGCAGCGCGGAAAATAATTGGGTACACTCCTCCTCAAAATTTGGGTCTTACTGGACACCCCCCCCTAAAATTTGACCCCCCCCCAAAATCCGAGAGGCTGCCCACCTATGCATGTATGGATAGGGGGTAACCCTCCTAAGATGCCTATTGTTGGCGTACCATCCCCTTATCCCGCCCCATAACCACCTTCTGTACCGACTGCAGCGAATTTTAAAAAAAATTCTCTGTTTTGGCAAATTTAACACAATAAGACATAAACATTATGTGATAAATGTTTGTTCACACACAAAGCTTACTGTTTACTCTTCATTCAGTTTTTTACTATTTTAAAACTTTTTTTCAGCATTTTAAAGCAAATTTATAGCGATTTTAAAATACCCCCTATTTTAACCTACTGTAGTAATCATACATGGGCAAGTTGGTCCGGAGTGGGGGGAGGGGTTAAACCCCAAATTAGGGGGGCGGGGGTTAAAATCCGAGAAACGCAAAATACCCATATCGTTTTTTTTTGTGGAGTGCATTTTAACCATATAGTTTTTCGATTTTGAAGGATAAATAGGTAACAAACGCTAAATTTTGTTCAAAAAGCCTTTTTTATTGCATTTTTGAGCTTTTTATTGCTTACATTTTATTTTGACCTCAAAACTTAAGTTTGGAGGCATTTGAGAAGTCATTTTAAAGACATTTTATTTTTCTTCATTTTTTCAAAATCGGGGGGGGGGCAGGCCTGTGCCAGGGGGGGGCGAGGGGGGCCACGCCCCTCCCCCTTTCTGGGGGCCGGGGTAAAATAAGGAAGATGAGGAGGTCCAGGGGGTGGGGGAGGTAAAGCGAGGGTCTTCATCACAGCCTTGCTTCTCCTTACTTTCTTTCTTGGGGATGCGAAGTGGATTCTGCCAGCCTGGCTGCCTTGAATTCTGAATAATAAGGATTTTTAAGCTCTAGTTTTGATCTTGATTTAATGCTAAATCATAAATTTTGCTTCTGGGCGGCTCGGGAAACACCCCCCAACCCCCCGCGGACGCGAAGCGCCCGCCGCGCTGATCGCGCAAAATGCGGCGTCTCCCGTTTTCAATTTTCAATCTGGCCCCCTCCTTTCAAAAATCTGCAGGTTGGGGGGGGGG
Organism: Microlaimidae sp. YZB2_3; assembly: GCA_030248175.1. Classification (NCBI taxonomy): domain Eukaryota; kingdom Metazoa; phylum Nematoda; class Chromadorea; order Desmodorida; family Microlaimidae; species Microlaimidae sp. YZB2_3. Next base: position 11,499 of record JASAMX010025768.1, read on the forward strand.
TTCTCTCCTTGGGGGGGGGCCCGGGGGGGGGGGGGGCCCAGTAGTAATCCCAATTTAAGTAAAATTAATTATAAAAGTTTTCATATTTTAAAATAAAATTAAAACCTATTTATAAAAACTTAGTAGTTTTTGCCTGTCTGGCAAAAATAGTTTCGGAGTTTTGAGCTGACCACTTGTCTAGCCTGGATCACGGGGACTTGGAAAGAATGTAAAATCCTTGCCAAGTCCCCGGGAATCATGACGTGGACAAGAGGGTATTTAAGCCGAAGATCGGTTTCTGGAGTTATAATTTATATTTTGCCATATATAAGAACGTTTAAAAAAAGCTACTCCAAATCGGTCTCTGGTCAAGACAAGACTTCCGAAGCCCTTCGTGCCACTGTGAGAACTCCCCAGAAGTTCTCTCTTTCCAGACTTAGAGGGGTTAAGAAGACAGAATGCCAAGGAAGACTGTGCCCCCACAAGGCCTAATTGTGAGTTGTATTGACGTGTGCCTGTTATAAAGACGTTTGCCTAGTCACTTCCACACGACTTAGTAAACACACACAAGACGAAGACTTTGTAACGTCCTTTCACAAGACTAACCACCGAATAGGACCTAAGAAGAAACAGAGCTAGCAGACGGGACGTTACAGTTGGTGACGCCCACGATACACGGCCCACCAACTTCCAGGAGTCGCCTCCGACAGATCCTTCAGAACCAGACGACAACAGCGTGATCCTTGGATCCACTGTCTCAGCGGTCGAGTGCAACGCCCCTTGAGACAGTTCCTTCCGGGTGAAAGACTGTACAGTCGCTGAAGAATAGCCTTCCTGGAAACCAGATTGTCATTCGTCTGGAGAGACCCGAGGCGAAAAACAGACGACCTTCCCCTCCCCCAGATACCAGGTGTGACATCGGCCAGAAAGAAGAGAGCTCTATCTATCTAACGAGGAAATCCGGTTGAAGAACAGAGGCATCCGGAAGCCTGCCAACCGAAGCCTGTGCACAGAAGATCTGAAAATTGTTCCAGTTGAGACCTGAGGTAGCAGACGCCTTCCAACAGAAGAAAAGAGTCTGAAGAGTTCCAGTTTAGACCTGAGGTAGCAGACGCCTTCTAACTGAAGAAAAGAGTCTGAAGAGTTCCAGTTGAAATCCTGAGGTAGCAGACGCCTTCCAACTGAAGAAAGAAGATTTAAGGTTATCGCGTGCCGTGAAAATGAAGTCGCTTTGGTGACCGAAGTCTTTTTCATTAAAATAGAAAATTGAAAATAAATGGGAAGCAATCAGCTATATAATTAAGCAACATAAAAAAATTATAAACACTTCTACAAAAAATAACTTTACACTAAAGCGCATTAAAGCGTTATGTTCTACAAACACAACATTATGAAGACTTCCGTTATTTACTGCTTACAGTCACAACAAATCTAATGCCAGAAGAATTGACCTTTAAGAAAAACCAATAATTTTTGCCCACATGCGGAAGCTGATATTCACGCCAAAGACTTCAAATTTTTTGAAAACAAATTTTTAGAACAAGAAAAATGATTTTTTAATTAAAGGCCTAGAATTAGGATTTTTTGGAAATGCAACATGTATTAATATTAAAAATTAATTTCAAACCGTTTAGCCATTCTTTCTAACTAAAACCAAAAACTTTTTTTGCAAAAGCTAAAAATTAAAAGTAAAAAAAGTATTATTAATTTAATAAAAGTATTTTTGCTGAGCTAAGAAGGAATATCATTCTACCTTGTAATGACGTTCACTGTGAGGGCACAGTTTTCTTTGGAGGGGGGATAATGTAGTAATCCCAATTTAAGTAAAATTAATTATAAAAGTTTTCATATTTTAAAATAAAATTAAAACCTATTAATAAAAACTTAGTAGTTTTTGCCTGTCTGGCAAAAATAGTTTCGGAGTTTTGAGCTGCCCACTTGTCTAGCCTGGATCACGGGGACTTGGAAGGAATGTAAAATCCTTGCCAAGTCCCCGGGAATCATGACGTGGACAAGAAGGTATTTAAGCCGAAGATCGGTTTCTGGAGTTATAATTTATATTTTGCCAGATATTAGAACGTTTAAAAAAGCTACTCCAGATTCATCTCCGGTCAAGACTTCCGAAGCCCTTCGTGCCAGACTGTGAGAACTCCCCAGAAGTTCTCTCTTTCCAGACTTAGAGCGGTTAAGAACACAGAAACCCAAGGAAGACTGTGCCCCACAAGACCTAATTGTGGGTTGTATTGACGTGTGCCTGTTATAAAGACGTTTGCCTAGTCACTTCCACACGACTTAGTGAACACACACAAGACGAAGACTTTGTAACGTCCTTTCACAAGACTAACCACCGAATAGGGCCTTAAGAAGAAACAGAACTACCAGACGGGACGTTACACTACCCCAAAATCAAACACCCTAGGCGCTTTTTAAGATTTACCCCCGGGGTGTGACCATAGGTAGGTAGGTGGGGGTGGGGGTTTACCCCTCTCGATTACTTCCGACCCTCTTATAATTTGAGGGTGCCGCAGACACCCCCATTTAAAATTTGGGGGTCCCGGTACTAAAAATGGGGTATTTTGATGTGTATCCCAAAAAATTTTTGGGACACCTCCCCAAATTTCGGGGATCGGGTATACCCCTCAAAATCCAGGAGACTGTTCACCTATGGGTATGACCTCCCCTATTCAAATTTTGGCCTTTGCCCCGGGGTATATATATCCGCCTGTAAGCTTGGGTCGGTTGGACAAGTATGATAGCTTTACCGGTTGGCAAACCATTACGTGCTTTTTGTAAATAGCAGATTAAAGATATTTTTCAGTATCTGAAGGAAAAAAATAATATTAATAGTAAGGTAGTTGTCTGAAATTTACAAAAACTGTATTTTTTAGTCAGTCTGTGATATTTATGTTAAAAGACAAAAATAATGTATAAATAGATAAAAAAATTTTTTCTCAACAGTTCATTTACATAATTGGGCGACTGAAAAGAACAGCCAATGGCCGAAATTAAATGAGTAGAATAGAATCATAATATTATTGAGTTTAGTTACGTAATGATTGTGTACCTTTCATTAGATCTCTAGTGTCCTGCAGATCATTTATGCAGACCAAATTAGAAAACTGTCCCACCACAAACAACACCGGGCAACTCACGTTTAACATATTATCATCCACATCCTATAAAGAAGTGTTGAATTCAAAATAGAGCAATATATTTCGGTCAACTCAAGTTAAATGACTTCTGTTGGTATTAAAAACTAATTTAAGGCTGTGGTTATTACTGTTTTTTTTTAAAGAACAATAGACTTTTTATCATAGGTGTTTTTGGTCGGGTCCGCTAGGGAGGGAGGGGTCCACCCCCGGGTGGAAGACCAAAATTTTTTAGGGGGGAGGGATCCAGGGGGGTCCGGACCCCCCTGGATTTTTAGGGGGGTCGACCCCGGGTGCGAGATTTCAAATTTAGGGGGGAGGGGTTAGGAGGGGTCCAATTTTTTAGCAAAATTTTTTTGTTTTTTAGCAAAGTGTTTTTAGGTATAATATTAAATTTTATGTATTAAAACAGACTATTTAGGCCTAAAAAGTGTATTTAAACACTGTTTTTAACTAAAAAACCGTGTTTTTGACAGTAAATAAAAAAATATACTTCCAAATTGGTCGGGAGGGAGGGGGGAGGGGGGTCAGCCTCGCTAGGGGGGGGGGTCAGGCCGGATTGCTTTCGAGCTAGGGGAGGGGGGGCCCTATTTTTTTCTAGGGGGGGGTCCAAAATTTTGGATCTAGGGGGGGGGGTGGACCCCTCTGTTCCCCCAAAGCACCTATGCTTTTTATCAACAGTAGAATTTTTTAGAAATTTTAGTTGTTTTTTACTGATAATTAATCCAACATCATTTATGAGTCAAGCATAGTTTTGTGAAATTACAATATCTGTTTGAACTACATGGTACGTTGTTTGAACTTTAAAATTATATTGAATATTACCTTTCTTTCAGGGCTAAAATTGAACAAAAAATTTAACTAAAAAAACACACGAAGTCGTAAAAAAACGTTTTCAGCCACCAAACTTAAAAATAAATACACCTGTGCAAAACAGGGGGTGATGCGTTTTAAGTCACCGATCACAAAGTTGGTAGAAAACATGGGTTGTGTTCTCAACTCAGTTGAGGTTCTCATTTCATACTTTGGAGAACTGAACTTTACGAAAAGTGACGGTGAAGTTTTTTGTTTTTCCTTAAATATGGGACGGAATAAATCCAGGTTTTTAAAAAAAGAATGCGACACAATTTGCTACTTTTTTTTAGCTTTTTGGCTAGACGATACAGGACTTGAATTGAACCTGTAATCCTCAGCCTCAGTACCTCATTGACTGACGCGCTGCGTTGCACCATCACCCGCCAGTTTTACGTTGGAACGTGTTTTATAAAGCGTCATATTTTTGAAACATTATCACAACGGGATTTTTTGAAACATTATCACAACGGGAGTTTTTGAAACATTATTACAAAGGGAGTTTTTGAAACATTATCACAACGGGAGTTGTTACAAAAATTTACCCCTCTTAGTCCGTCATAAGTGATGCTGGGAAACGCCATACACACGACAGCAGCGACAGGCACATCGACAGCGGCTTTCAAAGCAAACAGGCAACTTGACTCCCATCCCACAAGAACTAGCCGCCTTTTTGGGCTGTTTCTTTTTTCCTACGAAACACAATTTATTTTGAAAAGCAAGGACCTACTCTAACAAACATAAATGGGCAAGTTTGCCAGTTTTTGTTTTGGGGGTGTAACAAGAAATTTCGGCGGCCCTAAAAGGTGTATAGCCCCCCTTAGATAAAAAATCTAACGATGTTACAGAGTGTTTGAAAAATTAATACAATGCTAAATTTCTTACCCACCCAATCCAGAGGTAATTTTTTTTCGGACAGCTGAGGTTTCTTAAGTACCTTAAGTTTTTTTTCAAGTAGTATAGTATCAAAAATAAATTATATTTTATTAGTATCAAAAATGACAAATAATATTAGATAAGAATATTTTAGTTTTTTATGTGTCCACAATAAAAGTAAAAAAAACTATTTGTGACCAAAAACGTGCAAAAAACCTGTTATGAAGCTACTGAAACACACATCCGACTAAGCTTATAAACCTAAGTGACACTTACCTCTTGGAGGCGCATTTTAAGATAATTACGCATTTGCTGAGTTGTATCTGCTATATTAGTTGCTCGTTGAGCCATGGCAAACTTAATTTCCATAATATTACACCTCAGACTTGGAAACAAATGTCTAAAATCAATTTAAATTTTAACAATTATGTGACGTTCGAAGTTTTTAGAGTGAAAAAAAACTTTTTTCTTCAAAAAAATGAGCATCGGTGTATTTGTGAGCGAGCATAGGCGGACAGCTTCTGGATTTTTTTGGGGGTATACCCAACCCCACGAATTTGGGGGGGGGGGTGTCCCAAAAATTCATTGCGTTAAAATAGGCTAACAACTGCAAAAATTTCGCGACAATTTTATGGGGGTTGAGGGGCACAGCCATTAATAAACCGGAGAAGCATTTTCCGACTGTGCACAAGTCTGTACCATGAAAACTTTTAGGCCAGCTTATGCAGCCAAAAATTTCGAGGGATTATTCCACTGACTTGACTGCCTAACGTCTTCAAGACTTAGGGTGTGGTCAGATGAACGAACTGCAAATAGATTTCCACTGTTGACATTTCATTCTAATGTCCGCACATAGAGAAATCCAGTTTTGATGCCACAGCCTGGCACCATAGGTGTTTTTCAGAATGGGTTTCAGGTCGGCCTTGACCGTAGCGCACCCGCGGAACCTCCGGGGGGGGGGGTCGCTTCCATTGGGCTGACTTTTAGGGGGGTTCAAAAAGGAACACATTTTGAGCTAGACGGTTGCAGTCCATACGGAGGATATGGCCAAACCATTTTAACCGCCTTCTTTTCACGTTCATTGAAACCGAAATCGGGTTCCCCATTTGTTGCAAGACTGTTCTATTTGACATAAATGGTCATCATATCGGATTTTTAGCAACAAACGAAAACAATGCATTACAAACGCTTCTGCACAAGCAATGTCTGCAGCCTTTATAGACTAGTTCTGAATAAGTGTCTTTAACTGTACGAGAGAGGGTACAAAAAGAAAAAAAATAAAATTTTAAAAATCTTAGTTTTCTTAGTTTCCTAAGTTTAAACCTGTACTTCATAAAAATTGTTACACGATATGATATGTTTCACTACGTTGAAATGCTTTAATATCAGTTTGTGCTAAATAAATTTTGGTTTTTTAATTAAACGTCACAATAGTTAGAAATCATCACTAAGATAGTATTTTTGTGAACAATAATTTCGAATTAGTAAAAATAGTTGAATTTGTGTTTTGAAACTAATTTTAAACCCACATAGGTTTTTAATGTTTTGGTTGTACACTATTCAAAATTGAAACATTAAAAAACTGGATACCAAATGCGCCAGCAGCGCCGTACCTACGAAGCGGCAAAAAACTTAAAATTCCCAAAAACGGCTTTTGCTTTTGTAATATTAAAAAGTATTTAGGAAATTTTGAAAAAAAATGGGTCGAAATTTTGAACCAATAAAAATTTGAAATATTTTAAACCGTAAAATCTACTAGTCGTTTGCTGTTTCTCAATTTTCCCTCTACATATGATTGGCGCTCGTAGTTATTGTACCCTTTTCCTACACTAAAAAACCCTTATTCAGAACTAAAGTTAAATTCTATCAGGGTGAAAATAGATAAGTGATAAAGTAACCACTCGTTTTTTGAGAAAATATCACGTGCACCGAAACACATGACGCAACTAAATAATAATTGGTTACATAACCGCTGAAAACTATTTTTTAATTATTCTCGCTCGTGGGTTTATTGTTTATTTCTTTCTGGCAGAGAGCGGTTACGCCCTTAATTTCAGCCTGGAAGACTTTAGCTATAGTCTTTTTATTGACCATGTTTTCCACCCATACAGAAGTGTTGATCGAACCACCGCCAAAAACGCGGATAATTTCACGAAGTGCCATCATCTGCTAACAAAATGTTAGTTTAACACAAAATAGAAGTTTCAGCTTAAATATGCAGTTTTTATAACAAGAATAAGCTGAACATAATGGAAAGTTTTGAAATTACATCGAAAGCAAACATTGTAGCTACACCACTTTAGAGTGCATAACTCCCAAAATAGTAAAAATCCCAAGCTGATTTTTTATATGCAACAAAACAAAAGTTGGTTTAACATAAGACCTGTGCACTGCCCCCCGGAGGTTTAATTGGGGGGGAATAGGGAATTCCAAAACAGGAGGGGGGCACGGGGGGCAAATTTTTTGAAATGGGGGGACAAGCAGGGGAGAAAGAAAAAAAAAAGAAAAAAAGAGAAAAAAAGGGAAAAAGGAAAAAAGGGACAAAAAAAGCGAAAATAAGGTAAAAATAGGTCTAAAATGGCTTAAAATACATTAAAATAGGCTAAAAACTGCAAAAAATTGCTATGATGGCGTCATCATAGGTGAAAAATGGCTTCATAATTTTAAGATATTATATATTTAAGATATATATTTTGGCGGGGGGGGGACAATAAAACGGGGGGGGGGGCAAATCCTCCAATAAACGGGGGGGGGGATTTTCAGACCGTGCACAGGTGTGTATATAACATGCATATTCTTACAACACTATGTTGTGTTATAATACTAAATTGAAAATATCCAGTTTGGTCAAAAACGGTACCGAACGAAACCCAAAATTTGAAGGGTCATATCTCAGGTATAGTGCATCAGATTGGTGTAAAAATTTACATGCAGCGTTTTTAGTCATGAGGCTACTATATACTATTCGGACCTGTGCACTGCCCTCCCCGGGTTTAAACGGGGGGGCACGGGGGGCAACTTTTTTGAAACGAGGGGGGCAATAAAACGGGGGGGAAAGCAGAGGGAAAAAAAGAGAAAAAAAGGACAAAAAAGAAGAGAAAACGGAAAAAAGGGACAAAAAAAGCGAAAATAAGGTAAAAATAGGTCTAAAATGGCTTAAAATACATTGAAATAGGCTAAAAACCGCAAAAATTTGCGATGATGGCGTCATCATAGGTCAAAAATGGCGTCATAATTTTAGGGTACTTTTTTTATTTTTTGGCGGGGGGGAGGGCACGGGCAATAAAACGACGGGGGGCAAATCCTCCAATAAAACGGGGGGGGGCATTTCCAGACCGTGCACAGGTCTTACTATTATACCTAATTTCAGCAAAATCCATAACATAAGGTACAATGGCATGCGCGGTTTGGCGTGAAATGACCCATTTTAGGGAGAAGGGTATAACCCTTAACCCATTGATGGGAGTGTCAGCAGCATCATTGATGACTTCTGGTAGTCAGTCCTGTGTTTATGGTATGGCGTTTAACGCCTGGAATACCGCACCAGGAACCTGACGCTTCATTTTTAAAACGATTGAATAACAAAAGTAAAATAATTAATTAACAACAAAAGAATAAAACTTTGGTTTACATGTTTTTGTATTTAAATAAAATTTGAAAGACACTTACTTAAAAAAAGCTTCGTGCCTTAAAGTGCTTTTTGGAGGAAGTCTGTCCTGATTGATATGTAAATTTGGTGCAATTAACACCAAAGTAACACCTTCAGATAACTGCTTCTAAATTAAAATAATAATTGAGTTCATTACAAAATTATGAGTATAATTTAATTGTAATTGTTCTCAAACTATGTCTTCTATTTAATACAATAAAAGTCCTAAATAAAACTGTTCAAAAACTAGGAAAAAAAATTCAAAACAAAAACCTGTCCGCTGGTAAGTTACCAGGGAAAAAAAGGACATTTATACATCTATAAAATATTTATATATTTATAGTGTATTGTCCTTATGTCCAATCTAATTAGATTTTTATTTAATTCAAGGTAAGAAACGCGGTCATTTTCTAAGAAAGAAAGATTTAAAAATCTGTTACAAGTGTCATCGCCCTTGTCATATTGCAGCTCAATGTTCATCTAAAGAATAATGCTGAACTTTTTACTTTATAAAATTTTTTGAAGTTGTAAAGCCATATATTGTTCCAATTTTCTTTGAAATTAAACTTTCTAGACGGAACATAAAAAGTAGGCACATAATAATAAACTGTGCTCTGTCTTTTCATATTCACATCAGCAAGTTATTTGTATCCCACGATGAAGTTATCACCAGAACTGCCATATAAGCTTTATAAGGCGACTATTAAACGCGTTATAACAGCTAATATGAACAGCCTGTGATATGAAGCAAAAGGAGTTAAAGCTGAAAATAAAAATATATTATTAACTTATACATCACTGCTATCTCAATTTGTACAGACAATTGCAAACTCAATGCTTGCCAGTGATATGTTGATTCCTTAATTGTATTGTTGTGTTACTTGTTTCTGTGTTGAACAAAAAATAATAAAAATATTACATACTGGCCGATCTTGTAGCTATTGAAAGCAGAGTTCTGAAACTTTTAATATTGTCAAAGGTAAATTATTATAAACTCCACACACCTGTCACTCACTCACTAACCTTTGTTTCATTGCTATTGTTGCACACTAATCTAGTATTCTATTAATAGTTATTAATTGTGTTAAGACTAAAACAACTGTGATTCACCACTTTTAACTAATTTAAAATATTTTAGTTCCTGCCATGTCTCTTTCTTTTTTATTGATTTGGATTTATTTATTATTGTGTTGTTGGTTTGTTATTATGTTTTTCTTCTTTGCTTCATTCCTGCACTTCAACTTTTAATTTGTTTCTTCCTTGTACATTAATCTCCATCAAAAATTGATTTAAAGCCAAAGGTACGTTTACTTTTTTTTCATATTTCTGTTTTATTTATGTAATGTAAATAATTTTTTATTATTATATAATTTCGTCGTTCGTATGACACAATGAGTCCATGAAAAAAATCGAAAATTTTTTTCTTTAATTTTTGGTCTTGCTAGAATCATGAGCTTCTTTTGACAAAAGGAGTCCCTTCAGAAAAAAATGTAAATACTACAAACAGATGATTCTAATTTGAGTCAAATTTTTATTCATTGGTCACAAAATGAATCAAAAAATTGGACTTGTTTTTTAAGATACGACAAAATGAGTCGTTAAGTTTGGACTTGAGAAATCCTAATGCTAAATCTTGAAAGTGACCACACCACATTGTTCCTGTCTTTAAGTTTGAAAGGAACTTTAAAGTTGAGTTTCCTAGTCGACAAGATTGGAACACTAACAAAGATGTCATTCAACCTCAATCTGCTATGTGCTGCTACACAAATGCTCAAAAGCAGAACAACATACTGGGGCAGGAGTGCATTTCACATTTGCCATGGAAGAAGATTTCTTTATTCCATTAGGCAAAAACCCAACTGTAGTCCAGGCTGAAATATATGCAATCTTGGCCTGTGCTACAAATGCTGTTGTCCAAACTGCACAAAACAAAGAAATTTGTATTTTCTCTGACAGTCAGGCTTCACTCCAGGCGCTTCTATCTCCTCAGATATCATCTGGGCTAGTTATGAGGTGCTATGAGATGATTACCAGATTGGCCAGAGAAAATGATGTAAAGCTTCTGTGGGTACCTGGACACAGGGGCCATGAAGGAAATGAGCAGGCTGACAAGCTTGCTAAAGAAGGCACAAACCCTAACTTTATGGGCCCACTTTTACATGTGGGAACATCAATTGGGGTGGCAAAATCAGCCGTCAAAAATGGATTATGGCTCAGCATGTCAGATACTGGCAAAATCTTGACACATGCCGACATACCAAAAAGTATGTCACTGAGCCAAATATTTCCAGAGCTAGGCAATTGCTTGGTCTCTCAAGAAAAGAGTTACGCCTTGTCATTGGGATTTTAACTGGACATAGTCCTCTCAAAGCTCACTTGAGAAAGATTGGAGTAGCAAATGATGGGCTCTGGGAACTCTGCCAAGAGGAAGAAGAGACCGCTACTCACTTCTTGGAACAGTGCTATGCACTGTCAGCAATAAGGTTTAAAATCTTTGGCACGGACCCCTTAGATGCAAAAACAGTCCGAGGGGCGTCTGTTGTTGATTTTAAACGATTCATAAAAGAATCAAAACGATTTGAGGAAAACCACTCCTAGGTGGTTCCAGGGCAGAGTGTAATGAGCCTAATGCAGGCTTGAACACCAGGGCCCCTTAACACTAGGGTACCGCCCTCTTACTATCTATCTATCTATCTATCTATCTATCTATCTATCTATCTATCTATCTATCTATCTATCTATCTCTAAGTTTGGACTCATTTTTCTTATTTAATATTATGAGTCCAATAGGGTTTGACTCATTTTTACTCTGTATAAAAATACTAACTTAAAGATTTGAAATGTGATTTGGATGCTTCAACCTGATTTGGACGCCAAAATAGGCATTTCAATTTGTTTTTGCTTAAAATCCTTTTTGTACGATTGATTAAAAAGTTCAAAACTAAACATAATTAATAACATTTTATTTTTAGGTGTGTTCATATTTTAAAATTGGTAAAAGTCATTATCCCTTTGTATTTACAAATTTTTAATCTAAAAGGCCATTTTTATCATATTTTGGAAATCTAAGCAGTCCTACAAGCATAGATGAACAAGGGGGTAGGGTGGGGTCCACCCCCCCTAGCCTTGAAATTCGCCCCCTCCCAGAAAAAAATCCAGGGGGTGGGTGGGGCCCCCTCCCCCCAAATTTTCGAATTTTTTACCCCTGAACCCCTCGGGATTTTGAAATCTGATGCCCCCTTCCCTCTCAAGAAAATTTTAAGTACTTTTTTTATACTAAATTTTCTTCCAAAAACGTGAATTTTTAACACAAATTCATGTTTTTATACCTATTTTATACCAATACCAGAATATCGCTTTTTATTCAATAAAATGTAGTATTATCTTATAAAAAACTATTATTAAACCTTTAATGGTTTAGAAGTATTTTGCGTTGGATCGGACATTGGACCCCACCTGACCACCCCTCTAGGTTTCAAAATCTTCCACCCTAGGTCGACCCCCCTAGAAAGCTAGGGGGGGGTTCGACCCCCCCCCCCTAGGATAGAACCCCCTCCCAGATTTTGAAATGTCATTTACCCGGGGTAAACACCCCCCCCCCCCCACAGCTTCGGTGACCGTGTTCATCAATGCCCCTCCTCCATTGGTGGGCAGCCGGCTCGGATCTTAGGGCATACCAGACGGCTTTTACCTAACACAGAGTTTCTGGGGGGTGTAACAAGTATGATCCAATCAACAAATTTAATTAGTTGAGTGCCTCAAATACGCCATTCTCTTTGAAAGTGTTGAGACTCCCACAAATTTATCAGTAATTGTAACCATAGGTGGGCAGCCTCTCGGATTTTGGGGGGGGGTATAGGGGGGGGTCAAATTTTAGGGGGGGGTGTCCAGCAAGACCCAAATTTTGAGGGGGGGTGTACCCAATATTTCCGCGCTGCCTTAAAATGAGCTTAAAACGCGTAAAAAAACGTAAAACAAGCTTATAAATGCTTTAAAACTGTGTAAGATTTAAAATAAGATCTTATTGCAACTTATAAATTTTATTTTTTTAATTCTTTTAATAATAATGTGCAGTGGCGCAGTCTTTAGGATTTCAATTCAGGGGCGTCGGTCTGGGGGGGGGGGGGGGAAAGAAAGTGTTGTCAAAGCGGCGCGAAGCGTAAGATTAAAATAAGACCTTATTGCAACTTATGAATTTTATTTTTTAAATTTTTTTTATAATAATGTGCAATGGCGCAGTCAGGATTTCATTTCAGGGGCGTCGGTCGGTGGTGGGGAAGAAAAAGTGTTGTCAACGCAGCGCGAAGCGCCGCCGCCTGCGCCGCGTAGCGGCGCCAGCCGACGCGACGCGTCGGCCGGGGGGTCTGGGGGGTGTCCCCCCAGCCGCCGGAGGCAAAATTTTTTTTAAAATATATACTAAAAGCGGCTTAAAAATCGTCTCCTGGTGATCGCGTGAAGATACATTTTACTTGTTTTTTTTTTACCTAATTTCTACATAATTTTCTGTGATCTTAAAAATTCAGTCAGGGGGTTTGGGGGGAACAATGCCCCCCGGAGGAGAAAATTTATAATTTGAGGCGCTAAAATACACTAGAAATTTTAATTCCAAATGATACTAATTACAAAATTTAAGGTTTTTTATAGCTATACTATACATTTATAACATGTGTTTAAAACATTAAAAAAAAGGATAATAGTGTTTATAGTAGTTTTATTAAACATGTATGCCTTAACTACTGAATGGGATAATCGATTTGCAATTGAAAAACAAAGATAAATTGCCAATTTAAACTGCCCGCCTAGCGGGGAAATTTAAACTGCCCGCGTAGCGGGGGAATTTAAAGGTAATAAAAGGTAATGAACGGGGAAATAAGTAATAAACACTCCGCGCGAAGCGCGGAAAAATTTTTTAGTCCTTTTATAACACTTAAAAATTTTTCTTTGGGAGGCGAAGTTGGGGGGGGGGGGTCCCCGACTACCCAAATTTAAGGGGGGGTGTCAGCAAAATCCGAAATTTGGGGGGGGGGCTATAAACCCCCCCCAACACCCCCCCTGCCCACCTATGATTGTAACACTTAATGTAATGCCTAGTATGACAAAAGATGGCCTGTCTATGGCCCAATAATTGATATTAATTACAAAAGCCATGATTAAAAATCTGATTTTTTTGAACGTTTGAAACCTTAAAATGGCCATATCTCAAAACAAGGTTTTTTACATGAACTCATTGTGTCATACGAATGACGATTTGCTCATATATTGGGCTGGTAGCAGAATTCAATGAAATAGTTTCTATCCTTCAGGACAAAACCTGATCTCGCATTTTAAATTGGTGAGCTGAGAAGAAATCTTTAAATTTTTTTTTCATATTTGTTTTATTTATGTAATGTAATGTACCAGTAAATAATTTTTTATTAATAATTTGCCCATATATTGGGCTGGTATCAGAGTTCAATGAAATAATTTCTATCCTTCAGGACAAAACCTGATCTAGCATTTTAAATTGGTGAGCTGAGAAGAAATCTTTAAAAAATTTATTTTATTTTTAAGTTGACAAAAAGTTTGGCGATACTGTGTTATTTGTCTTAAAGTACAAACTTGTTTTTTTACGGTTTCCTTTAAGTGCAAACAAGAAAAACATCTTAATACTTGCTTTCTAAATAGTGTAAAAACTAAAGTCTATTTGTTTAAAAAATGTTATATATTAGATGACGATTACCTCGCTAGCAAAACAATTGTTTGTTTATTAACTGGGACTCCAATCCCTTGCACATTAGAGTGTCGCGGTTTATATTATTTTATACCATAATGGAACTCATAGGTGTTTTTGGGTTGGGTCCGCCAGGAAGGGGGGTCCACCCCCGGGTGGAAGGCCAAAAATAGGGAGGTTTAGGGGGGTCCGGTCCGGACCCCCTGGCTTTTTAGGGGAGTAGACCCCGGGTGCGAGATTTTAAATTTAGGAGGAGGGGTCAGGGCATACATGGGCACGGGGGAGGGTTGGGGGGGTTAACCCCCCCCCCAAATTCTGAGAAGGGGGGTTTAACCCCCCCCCCCACTCAGAAGTGGGGGGAGAAAAGGTTAACCCCCCCCCAATTTTGGAAAAATGAAGAAAAAAATGTCTTTAAAATGACTTCTAACTGCCTCTGAACTTAAGTTTTGAGGTCAAAATGAATGTTTTAAGCAATAAAAAGCTCAAAAATGCAATAAAAAGGGCTTTTTGACCTAAAATTAGCGTTTTTTACCTATTTTTCCTCCAAAATCGAAAAACGATATGGGTAAAATGCACTCCAGAAAAAAAAACGATATGGGTATTTTGCGTTTCTCGGATTTTAACCCCCCCCCCCCTAATTTGCGGGTTAAACCCCACCCCCCACTCCGAACCAAAATGCCCATGTATGGGTCAGGGGGGTCCAATGTTTTAGCAAAATTTTTTTTTAACTCAATAATTTAAGTGTTTTTAGGTTTAATATTGAATTTTATGTATTAAAACAGCCTATTTAGGCCTAAAAAGTGTATTTAAACATTGTTTTTAACTAAAAAACTGTGTTTTTGACAGTAAATAAAAAATATACTTCAAAATTGGTTGGGAGAGGGGGGAGGGGGGTCAGCCTCGCTAAGGGGGGTCAGGCCGGACCGCTTATGAGCTTTGGGGAGGAGAGGGGGGCCCTGAATTTTTTCTAGGGTGGGGTCCAAAATTTTGGCTCTAGGGGGGTGTGGACCCCTCTGTACAGGGACGTAGCCAGAGTTCATTTGGGGGGGGGCGGATTTTAGAGAAAAGACTCTCGGGGGGGGGCTCCGCCCCCCCCCCCCCCCCCCCGAAATTGGGGGGGGGGGGCGGACTCCTTAATTTTTGAAAACGTTAAAAAAGCAGGGATAAACGAGATAAAGCTGTATAAACACGTTTGGCCTAAAACCTATATCTAAGTTTTAGCGGTAACAGTTTCTTAGTTAAAAAATACATAAGCACACATGACAGAGCCGGATTTTACAAAAAAGGAATTAGAGACGTAGTTTCAGACCCCTGGCTAAACCCACATGAAAACCAAGGCACAGACCAGCATCTCGCTCCAGTTTCTAGGGTACCTACCTATATGAAAAAAACCAAGCCAATGCTATAGGCGGCAGGAAAATTAGGAGGGGGGAGGTACATAAATCAACCAATAGATTTTTTTCTTCTTTAACTTTATTAAAAATTTTAACTCTAAAAAAACATTAGCATCAGGCACAAAACGAGATATATAGTAGTATACTATAGAAAGGACCGCGAGCGAAGCGAAGCGGAACAAATTTTTGGTTTTCTGGGGTCCATTGGGGTACTAAAATTATTTTAAAGTTTGGCGCCGGCGTTAGCGGGCGTAGATTTTGTTTTTAGTCTTTGCCCTTTTTTTGGCGCTTTGGGGGGCGGTCCGCCCTATCTTTTTTTCCTCTGTCGCTTGGGGGCGGCCGCCCCCCCGCCCCCCCCCCCGCTCCCCTGCCTCTGTACCCCCCCCAAAAAAAACACCTATGATGGAACTTACATTCATTAGTAGGTCAGTACAGCACAATATAACTGTAAGTCTACCTTTGAAAGATTTACGGGAAGAGGAGTTTTTATTAAAACACATTATGTAAGTATTGTAGCATCAGCGTGCGTTCTAGCAGCTACAAAGTTCTATAAAAAGGTCTGTTTGCTTGTCTGTGATGTAGTTCTAAGTTTAGTCGCGTTCCCGCTTTATAGTTTATTAGGGTGATATTTACCCCAACCGGGGCAATATTACTAAGCGGCTGGCACAGCTTGGGAAGAAGCGGGGGGCGGTTAGGTTCTGACCAAGTTCTGATAAGAAAAGATCTGTTGAATTCTCACTCTACGCTCCTAGGGAGCTTGGAAGACCTTGGCGCTTGAGGCGAGAAGTAGGGGAGTAGCACGATGATCCATACAGAAACCGATCACCAACTTAGAATAAATTTCCAATACCCTGACCAACTTCCTACAACCCTTTTTATAGGCTCACGAGGAGTGCCCCTCGTGATCTCTAACCTTCTCACCCCAAACGCCCAGGAATGCAACCAAGATCTCTAGAAACGAAGATAAAACTGTTAGATAAAGAATTTTAGAAACTATTAAAACTAAATAAATTATTTTAATTAATAATTGGGGTATTACAGTATTATTGAATATTGGGATTCCTTCTATGCTGAAATGTCTTTTTCAAAAGTCTAACAAAACAGTTAATTTATATTAAAGTTTTATTAGTGTACAATTTAATGTTAGGTATACATCGATCGATATAATTATCGTCTAAACCAATCGTACCGTTAGCGTGATATGCTGTCCTAAAATTTTTTCCAGTCTTCATTTCTGAACAAACTTTAGAGAGCGACAAAATATTACGAGATCTGATACCGTTCTTAAAACGACAGTAGGTAACACACTAAATCACGTTTTAAAATCCAATTTAAATGCTTACAACGTTTAAATCTTCAACGAGTTCATCAGTGACAACATGCACTGGTTTTTTGGACACAAAAGATTGAATATCTGCACTGACGGCTTTTTGGGCTGGGTCGGGTATTATTAACTGGTCCACCACTTCGGGAACCTGCAGAAAATTTATTAGAACACCTTTTAATATCAACAGGTTAATTATTAATAACCGTATAGTACAGTGGCGTGCCCAGGATTTCATTTGGGGGGGGCGGTCTGGGGGGTCGTGCTAACCCGCAGGGGGGTCTGGGGAGCGACAGCCTCCCAGAAATGGAGGTTCTGGGGGGCGAGAGCCCCCCAGTGGGGTCAAGAGGCAGAGCCCCTTGTCAGGGGGGTCCGGGGAGCAGAATGCCCCCCCCCCCCGGGGAGAAAATTTTTAATTTAAGGCGCTAAAATACACTAAAAATATTAAATTCCAGATGGCCCTAATATTT
>JASAMX010025769.1:0-26996 GCA_030248175.1 Microlaimidae sp. YZB2_3
GGAGGGGCCGGTGGAACAGGTAGCGCCGCCAGCTAAAAACGTTTGAATTCACCAGCAGGAAGAGAGCTACCTCTTTTTGAGGTTTGGGCTGAAGGTGCAGGTGTATCAAATAGGCGTCACCAGCTGAAAACATAGTTTAGGTTCAATCAAGCTGAGGGAACTTGGGAATGGAGCGTAGAGTTAAAAATAGGAAATTTGAGTTGGGAACGTGAGAAGAGAGTTTACAGCGGTAACTTGGGAATTTGGAGCCGAAAGTAAAAATCACTAAAACTTATAGTTAAACCTAAGCGAAACCTAAATCGAGCTCAAACCAATTTTTATTAAGGATTCCAAGTTCTCATTGTTCGAGATTTTAAGTTCCTATAATTTTCTCACGACTCAAAGTTTTCTACTAACGGCTATAACAACGTCTTTACTGAAAACATTAAAACGCGCGGAAAGGATAACTAAACTTCTTTCAGGGTTAAAAGTCAAACTCTTTTTATTCAATTCTTATTGTTTTTTATGAAACCTTACCCCTGCACCCAGAAAGCCTACAAAAATTTTTTCCTCAAAATATCTCCAGTGGTTCAGGAGATATGACCCTCCAAAAATGGCATCTTTTCGAAAAGACTTTTCTGCACTCAAAAGAGATTGCTCAATGGGTATTTAATTTTAAGATGCATAAAAGCAAAATAATGCACTCGAAGAAGGCAGTTACTTTCTACTTTATTTTGATACCTTGATTGTTTATATTGGTGCAGTATTTGTTAAAATATTGCGTTTTCCATACAAAAAACGTTTTTAGCTAAAAATAGGATGTGTAGACAAAAATGTTGGGCAAACTTCGTCAAATCACTGCCGTCGTTTGGTGTTTTTAGCGAAAATCGCGAGTTTTTTGTATGGGAAACGCAATTATTTGACAAATACTTCACGAATCTTAACGATCAAGGCATCAAATTGAAGTAGACAATAGCCGATTTCTTTAAGTGCATATTTTTTAATTTGAATTTTTATACCTATTGAACAAGCTTTCAAGTACGAAATTGACGAAAAGCGCCATGTTTGGAGGGTCATATTTCCTAAACCACTTGAGATATTTTGATAAAAAAAATTTTGTGGGCTATTGAGGCAGGGGTAAGATTTTCACAAAAAATAATCAAAATCAAAGACAAAAAGTTTGACGCGGAGTCAAACTTTTTGTCTTTGATTTTGACAATTTTTTGTGAAAACCTTACTCCTGCCCCCAATAGCCCACAGAAATTTTTTAACAACATATCGCCAGTGGTTCAGGAGTTATGACCCCCCAAAAATGGCGTTTTTTGACAATTCTGTACGTGACAAATTGCTCAATGGGTATAACGATTTACGTTACAAATTATGCACTCAAAGAATTGATACCTTAATCGTTAAGATTGGTGCAGTATTTGTCGAAATAGTGCGTTTCCAGTACGAAAAACCCCCGATTTTTTTGCTAAAAAATCAAACGACGGCAGTGATTTTATGAAGCTTGCCCAACTTTTTTGTGCTGTCACTTCGTATTTTTAGCGAAAAAATCGAGTGTTTTTGTACGAGAAACGCAATATCTCGACAAATATACACCAATTAACCTTAACGATCTAGGTATTTAATAATAAAAGGTAGCCGCTTTCTTTAAGTGTATAATTTTTAACATATATCGATATAACCACTGAAAAATCTTTCACGTACAGAATTGTCAAAAAATGCCCTTTTTGAGGGGTCATTACTCCTGAACCACTGGATATATTTTGTTGAAAAAATTTTTGTGGGCTATTGGGGGCAGGGGTAAGGTTTTCACAAAAAATTATCAAAATAGAAGACAAAAAGTTTGACTCCATACCGCACCTTTAAGCTATGTCGGTTTGGTGGATCAGGTAGGTCTAACCAGCTGAACACGTTTAAATTTACCAGCACGATTCGTGAGTTTTGTATTCGGCTCAAGGGGTCCTGGAAGATTAAGTTAGCGTTAGCAGGTTAGAGCATTCAAACGCCCAAGGGGCTGGTACACTAAAATCATATTACCTTTGTGCATATTAGAACATTGTTAAAAACTCTTGCTGATTTAGTTTTTCTATTTTTTCGATTCTTGTAAAATTTTTTGCCTAAAACATACTAATGATGATAATGTAATAATTTAATGCATATTTGTTTAAAATAGAAACTAATAAAGTCTTCACCTGGTAACTACGTGCTATGCTAAACTCAACAGCACTGTAGTAACAACAGAGAGGTCGCGGCAGCCGCCGCGCAGAATAATTATAAAAAAAAACAATAACGGAAATGCCCATTGTATTTTAAATTAATTTTATTACGCGGCTGAACTGAAGTTCATGAAAGATACAACTAGAGTGACAATGAATGTTTTAATTTTGTTTTAATTTAAACGTAGCAAACTTAGTGAGTTTGTTTTATAATTTGCATAAGGTGGCCAAAATCTTATATCTCTAAAATTCAAAATCTCTAATATTAATTCTATTATGAAAATATTAATATAAAAACATAACTAAAAACTGATATTATCACAGAAAGTAATTTTTTTATGTTATTTAAATATTTTCTGCACAATATATGGCATTTTTAGATATAAAATGGTATCTTTTTAAATAATTTTTTATTTTAATCATTTAAAGTATTTGGAAATGGATTTGAAATGAACTGCTGGCATTATCCCAACAACATTCAGTGTTTAAGTAATGTCCCTTCCTGGTGGCATTCAAGTTTAGTACGTTGTTATAGACTGTTTTTAATGTTTAATTATTATTTTTTTATATAAATCTTCTAACTAATTTTCGGTTTTATGTTATAAAATGAGATTTTAACAATTTTATATGTGTTTAATTTAATTACAAGCTAAAAATGCCTAATGCCTTAGTTGAGGCTTAACAAACCCTAGGTTTATAACCTTATGATACCGTACTCAAAAGATAAGTATGATTTAGGAAATGCAATGCATTAGGTATGTGTGACCGGTTAAAAGTGTGTAAATGTACCACCATAACAAGTGATATTTTACCGCATGTGTTGCATTAAAAGTGACAAGCACTTTTTTAACAGCAGCAAAAATTACTTGATAATAAAGTAACAGTGGGCGATAGGTACCTTGAAATAATGTAGAAATTTTAAAATGTGACATTTCTTAGTACCAAAGTATATAATGCGTTACCCACTGAATTAATTTCACACAATACTGAGGTTTGGGATACTCTAGTAGTACCAAAATTATTTTATAAAGCGAAAAATTGAGACACTTAAAAAATTTACCAGAAAATAGTATTTTGCAAAACAATGTATTATTAAAATAGTATGAAACTGGTGCTTTTAAACTTTATTAGGATTTCAATAAAAGGATTTCATTTTAATGATATTATGTAAATAGTATTCTGATTACATTTATTTATATGTAATATTAATTTTTACAAACCGAGGCTGGCTAAGCACAGATCTGGTTAACCCAGCCCGGGCCAACCGAGCTGCTACTAACGTGGCACAAAGCTAGATTCAAGGCCTAACCTAAATTTTAATTTTTGACATGTTTATATCCGTTTATGTTTACAGTTTAAAATACCCTAAGCCTGTAAATCAAGCTAAAAATTAATAAACAAGCAAAATTTATGGCCAGTTAAGTCCTTTTACAAGGAAGTAAACTTTATTCCACTTCTGTTATTAAAAATGGTGGTGAAATAAATAAATAAACCTTTCCTTGCTGGGACACTTTGTGAATAAAATATGTAAATATATATATACCCTCAGAAATCTGCGAAAATTCAATTGTATATAACTCATTTGACTTTTTTTATATTTTTTTCATTTTTAAAAAATGTTTTGTTTGGTATAAAATTGGCAACAAATTGGATTAAATGCATTTTTATTTTGACGAAATGAAAGAGTTCTTGTGGTAAGTGATGTATCAGTTAACAAATGTCTGGTGTGTGCAGTTTGATTAAAGTATAATGAGATGGCGAAACGTGGTAGGCTTACTGTTGGTTTATTCGTCTAAAATGCCTCACTAAGGACAAAATAATTGGTTTAATAATAATTTAGCAGCTTAGTTTAGTTTATTTCATTTAATATTTGTTCAAAAACTCTCAGGTTTTACTTACTTTATTTTCACAAATTTTGCTGTTTTGTATAAAACTTTTATTTAATTAAAGTGCTTACCTTCGCATGATTACTTTTTTGAAACCAATATTTTATGCATAAAAAGTGCACGATTGAGCTGGTATTTTGGTCAATTATTCAAAACAATTTAGGGTATCTGACTTAAATTCGGCCGGGCCTTAATTTCGGCCACTAATTTAGGGTGTTAGAATATTGGCTTATTTTTAAAACACAAAAGAACTAGCACAAAACTAACTGGATTAATGTTGAATAAAGTGTTTTTGCAAAAGTTTTTATTTTTGTTATTCTGCATTATCAACATTTTTATACAAAAAGTGAATTTTTGTGAAAAAAATTGAAAAAGGCCGAGTTTAACACAGTGCAGCACTGACGCACTGAACTCTTTCTGCGGATGTGCAGCGTTTTTTAGACAATGAAATCCCAAAAGGTTAATGCTTTTCTAATTTTTCATTGAAGTATTTGTGACTGTACAATTCATTCAAAAATTTACAGATATTTAGGTAAAGGTTTTATTGTAAAAATATTTAATTTAAATTTTCAAATGAGTTTGTTTTATAGTTAGAAATTTATTGCTTAAAAGACACATCTCTATACGGAAAACTGTTTGATACACAAATACCCAAAATTAAACATTTGGTTTTTGTCTTTTGAACACTTTAAACATGGTATGTCTTGAGCTTTAATATTTATAATTAAAATATCATGACAGCCCACTAATAATTAATTTTCTTCCGTTTTTTCCTGGATTTGCTTAATTATTCTATAATTAACTATGTTTTAGGCAGGTTTTTTTTTAGATTTTATTTGTTATACATTTTATGTAATATTTAATACAAATTTTTTCGCACTGACTGCACATTTTTTGCACTTATGCATATTCAATAGCACTTGGTTCTATGCAAATTTTTTTTTACACCTTATGCAAATTCTATTGTTATGTTTTTTCTTGCGATAGACGGCGGCGTTGTGGAAAAAAGCTGTTCACGCATTCCATACAAATCCGTGTGTGAGTCCACAGGATTTCCCAGTCAATTCACACTCAGGTGGTATCTAAAAGACGGGGAATGCTGCTCCTACCCATGGGGACACTGCAAAGGAGAGGTATGCACAATAACTTTCAGAATAAAAAAATGACTTATGGGAGAAACAACTAACAAAATAGAAATTTTAAGAATACAGTTGATGCTATTTAGGTGAAGAATAACAAACTATCACATATCAATCGCTGCATTAACACTGTAATTTTTCAGGCAAAAAAGCGCGTCTGAAACGCAGAAAGCTGAATGCGTCCAGTGAGGTTCATTGTTAAATATACAGCCCTATAACATTGAGATGTGAAACGCGAATAAACAATTCGCACCTGAGTCGCAATAGCAGTCACAAAAGAGTAAAAAAGAATTTACTCAAGTTAACTCAAATTAATTCCTTTTTGAAATGTCTGAGAGCAATATAACGGACTAAAAAATAAAAATAAATAGATAAAAGCAATTTATTTATAAAAAATTAATCCACAAAAAATGCAGTTTTATAAATGGAAACAAATAAGGGACAAATTACTGAAAAAACATCAAGATTACACAATTACTGCCAAAAAAGGTTGTAATTAATATTTTAATTCTAAGCTCACTCCAACTCACAAAACCTTGAGGAAATTTTATTTATTTGTCAAATGCTATAAGATTCAAAAGTGTATATTTAGCTTTTAAAAACTGTGTAATCAATCAAACTTTCCGTCAAATTTTTTGGATTAGTAAAAAAATACCGAATTTTTAATAGTTTGTTTGAATAGCAAAAAATTTTAGCAGTATATTAATTACAAACTAGTTTTGTAGTAATTTTGTATTTTTTGCTTTATTTTGTTAAAATTATTTTAGAATTTTCGTTAAAATTTATTTATTTTCAGATAAATAAATAAATAAATTTATTTGGTAGAACTTCTTTTGGTACGGGGTTTTAGAGCCGCCAGTAGGGAACTTTAAGCGTCTGAAAAATTTTGGGACTTTTTTAGGCTTCGTTTTGGCTTAGGTATAGGTTTTAGCAATTTTTATTTTCAGTTCTAAGTTTTCTTGCCAAAATTTAGGTTTTCTGTTCTATTTAAAAATTTATAGCTGGGACAGTTTATAAACAAACAAACAACTAATAAACAACTGTAACTCCTTCATAAGACCGCTATACAACGCTTTACTTCTGCTCTGTTTTCTTTTTTATTTTCACTTTTATCTATTTTGTTAAAACTTAAATTAACAAGCCATTGTCACTTACTCAAAACTCACTAAAAATAGGACGAGGTAGCCAATGAACCCGCCATAAGAACAAAGGAGGAGTGCGAAGCAATTTGCATACGCGGGGAAAACGGAGGAGGCACAGGAACGGGTACTGGCACCTCTGGTGGATCCTCAGGCGGTAATCCAGGAGGTGCAGGTAAGCAAATAAAGGTTTAATTTTTGGTTTTCTGCAATGTCCAGGTAAGGACGGGATGCCTCATTTAGGAGTGCAAGTTTTTGTTTGCTTTCATTGAAAAATTTTTCTGCCTCATACTTGTTTTCAATCTGCCTCCTACCTGCCTCTATTTAATATCCACCTACATCGGACCAGCCTCCTATTTGCCTCCATTTTATTTCTACCCGCCTGACATGCTGCCAACCTGCCTCCGATGCAGTTTTAACTGCCACCTAACTGCCTCCTTACATGTATATGTCATGCAGTGTCACCTGGTTTTTACCTACCTCCTAGGCCTTTTTGACTGCCTTCACCCTGCATCTTACATGCCTCCAAAATATTTTTGCTGCTTTCATCTGCCTTCACCTTGCCTCCTACAACCGAAAGTGGAGGCAGCTTCTAGAGTCGTCCTTACCGGGTTAATATTAGATGATTGTATCGATGTTATCATATAATATTTAATATTATTCACTGTAAAATTTTTATTTAATGTTATGAATAAATTACTGGCTTCGTTCAGTGTACTGGTTGTTATATTAACTGATTTTGTGTGGTTTGAACAGACAAACAACGCTATTGGACGTTTTTAAGTTTATACTATATATGCAAGCATGCAATTAATTTATGTATATAAACTAAGGAGTTGAGTTTTTGCCTCACAATGTTGCTTCTTATCATTTTAGAATAGCAAATTTCGCATTATGATTTTGGAAACAAAAGGTTCATTTTATTCAATATGAAATATTTAAGTGTTGTTAAAACTCCCAAAATTTGGTTTATAACTAATATTTATCTGTTGTAAATGTTCTCACAAGACCAAATGGATTTAATGTGACATAAATTTTGAAAAAATTTTTATGGTTATATGCAGTTAAGTATGAATTATCTGCCCAGGGTAACTGGTTCATTTGACAGCATTAATTCAGCATTTGGTATTGATTCACTATACATAAAATAGTGTTATGAATTGCATGTACCTAGCTAGATTAAAAATTTTACTCCTAAACTGTTTACATATTTTTGCTTATAGAATGTCTGAGTGTCTGAGATTTGTAAATAGTTTCCTTCTTTTTTTCTGTTTAGTGCATTTTTCTAGTAAGTAAAAAAAATCAGACTCCCAAAAAGCCTGAGAAATGAAACAAAAGGTATGGGAACTTTGAGCTTTCAATAAAAATAAATTGACCTAGACATCGACGTATTTTTAGGGTTTTGATTATTATAAATAGTAAAATTTAAATTCCCTATTTTTGGATTGAAGTTAGAAATTTTTAATTCCAAGTTTTAGTTTCAAGCAAGTGTTTCAAAGATATTATTAAGATTGTTCAAAACTTTACGTGTGAAGCGCACGCAATCCATAATGGTAAAAAATGCAACCTGGCTGTAATTTAGTCATTTAGCCTATAGTTAGCAAGGTTTTCTAATTCGAGTTAATTATCGGACACATTACAGCTTTTTTTAAGCATATTATGTTTGACAGCCCTACTATTCTTTCGTAAGAGTTTCATAATTTTTAAGATTGGTGGGTGGGTGAAGTATGTAACAGTTTGTACTTCCTGCATGCATTAAATATGTAATTGCCTAATAGTATTTTGCCAGAAGTGTAAAATTAAAATTTTATCCCAATGTATAACTAGTTGCTTTGATAAGTTTAATCAAAATGATGCTAGATATTATTCTTAATTTTTTAAAATTTTTTGTTATATATGGCATGTTTTTTCTCATTTTTTTCTAACAATTTAGTTCGGCTGGTCTTTATTTGCTATTATTTTGTTTTGTTCTTTTCTTATTTTATTTTGTTAACACAACAACAGTAATATTATTTTTGTATTTAATTTAATATTAAGTGGCTTTAAAAGCAACAAACTGTAAAAAAGATATACGTGATAAGTTTTAAATTAGTTAAGTTTAAGTTTAAGTTAATTTGTTTTCATTTTTAAAACGTTTTTAAATTTTGTTCAATGTTTTTAGCTAGATAGAATTCAACATCTAGATTTTTATTGCGGTTGTAACCACAATAAAAATCTATATTCTAAAATATATGTGGTTAAATTATGATATTATTTTAAAGCAATTTTTATATTTTATAATATGAGTATTTTTTAATTAAAGATTTGTAAAAAGCTAAAACTGTAAAATTTTTCCAACTGTTGCAGTTGAAAGCCCACTTTCCTCGCTATTAACAAATAATACTAAAGGCAAACCAAACGTAGCTGCAACAGTGTGTTCACGTGTTCATTAAACAACTATTTTCTTTTGTTTTATGTCACAAAATAAAAATTATTCCTAAACTACCATCTGAAGTTGATTTCTACTTCAAATCTTTCATTTTCTGAATTCTGATTGGCTGATACGAGTGACGTCAGATTCTTGTGATTTGAGTAGTTACTTAATGGGGGGAATTTTTCAGTCCAATGAACAACTGTTGCAGCCACGTTGGGTTTACCTTTAATTAAAATAATGAACTCTATATCGTTTTAAACCTATACCTTTTGGCAAACAAAAATTAAAGTAATTTAATAACAAAAAACAACTTGAAGAATTATAATAATGTACAAATACAAAAAAGCAAAATGTCTAGTTCCAGCTAATCAAGCGACCAATTTAGAAAGATGTATTAGCGTGTATCTAAAATTATATATAAAAATCTCATAAAAAATTTATTTAAGAAACACTTATTTACTAGTCAAATAAGTTTTTCCTTAGGACATGTTATATTTAAATCAAAATTATATGTTGTATAATAAGTTTAATATTTTTCTGATACGTATTTTGGTCTTTTATTTGTCATTGAAATCTTATGATCTATATGCTTTTTTCTCATATTTTTAGTAGTGGAATTTATTTCAAATAGGTGCTGAAGTGTCTCCACCAATTAATTTAGCTTTCTTTCGTGATCCTGCTTATGAAACACAGTCTTTTTCTCTGCCACTTTTACCAAGGGGCATTGGTGTGACATACTACGGTCCATTGGCGCCATATTTGCAACCAATTCCGAATTCTGTTGGTCCAATCAATCCTTATGTGGACTTTCCAGTTGGTCCATCTGGACGAACGCCTGGACCAATCGCGTCCTTGCCCCTTCCGCCGTTTGAATTTGTTGATACACAGCGAGTACCTTGGTCACCCCTGAATTTCATGGCAAGACAGCCCTCTGAACTCCGACCTTTTTTAACTCCGGCTCCTCCAGTTTCAGGTCAGTTGGCAAGAACGACAGAAACGCCACCGCTTCCAAGATCGGACGAAAACTCACAGATTGCTGTAATTACAGGTATCCATGGGAAAATTGAAGAGTTGCACAACATTACATCCAAATCACTAAAACACCTTTGGGTTGGTGCATCCCAACTAGGCAAATGCCTCACAATTCACGAATGACCTACACGCACCACATTTCCGGGAGTGATATCATTTGCCCCACTTAACTAATCAACAACCAACTGATGGGCTAAAACTGACTAACCGCACAAACACCGCTTTACAGTACAATCATCACCTGACTTGAAGCATTATGACCAATGAAGTGCACCACCACTAATGTTTTACATTACCAGTCACTGAATTGTGACTTCTCAACAGTCAGTTCACCAAATTTCTTGACTCAATTTTCGACCACTCACTGACTTGCCGACTTCTTAACCATCAGTTGACCATTTTTTTTGTTTGTTGCATTATTTCAACAACTCATTGACCCACTGAATTCTCAAAAAACAGTTCATCAACTTTTCTTTTTCATGATTTCTACTATTTTTTTATTTTTATTTATTTGATTTATGTTTTTCACAATAAAACTTTCATTGTTATTTTACATATTTTCATCTTTGCTAATTTGTGGTTCTAATTTTATTCATTTTCCATATGACTGTAATCTCTGAATGACAATTTTTCATTTATTTCATAATGATTCCTCATTTATTTGTTACATGTAACGTTTTTTTTTACTTTTTCATTAGATATAGCGTTTTAAATTTTTTAAATTAGGCTGTTTAAAAGGTTTTTATTCTAATTTTATGAGCTAAATTTATTTTCATAATTTTCTTTTTTGTCTAGTTTCAGTGCGCTCGTAAATATTTTTAGAGTTAAGTCCCAGATAAGACAAAATCGAGTCAATTATTGTATATTCTGTCTGTAATATTTATATTATATAATTATACTGTTTCTTCATTTTTCATCTTTCTTTGCTTTTCAACCATTTTTTTAAAATACAGCGTGAAATATGTTTCATGTAGTGCTTGTTGTGTTTCAAACATACCTAATTGCTATAAATACTTTTTTTAATAAAATGTCTTATTTATCTATTACTTATTTAATTTGATATTAAATTTTACTGATTTGTAGTGTATTTTTTGCTTGTAATTAATAACAATCAATGCATACTGAGAAAAAAAACTTGCACTGCAACAAACATTAATTCGGTTATGAATTGTTTTAAAACAACCGCTTGGTTAAAGTAGATGTTAATGTTTTTATACACCGTTTTTGAAGTTTACCAGACGAATATTTAGAAAACTTAATAAAAACTACGCTTTGGTGGCAAAAAAATTAAAGTGTTAAATTTAGCTTAATTTTGAATATTAAATAAATACTGACGTTTAAAAAAACAAAATTACATTTATAAAAATTTTTTACCAGTTAAAAACCAAAGTTTTACTTTTAGAAAAAGCGAACGATGTGTAATACCTTTTGGAATTGAATCAAAATTATAACTTTATCTTTTTGGTACCATACGTGAGTTTTATTAAGCTTTATTAATATTCGTCGAGTGAAAAAGTTAAAACTGGTGTATAGAAAAACAACATTCATTTTAACCAAGCGGTTCTCTTTCTAATAATTTTTTGTGAATTGATTTTCGGAGTAATATATTTTTTTCTTAGTGTGACCTAATACATCGATTAATATTAATTTAACAAAAAACAAACACAACCAAATTAGTGTACTTTTAACCTTTAATATAATATATATTTTTTTGTTTTTAAGCTTTATTTTTTAATTTTCAAGATTTAAAATATTTAATTCTGCATGTGAAATGTTTGCATCTTGGACATGTGTCAGTACTAAGTTTTAAATAATAAAATATTTTATTTAGTAAGTATGCAGGTGTTTTAAAAGGCATAACGGAATAAAATTACTTTTGGTATTTTTAGATAAGGGTACTGGTGACTCAGTTAGACCATCAGAGGATTCCAATGGGTCATCAGGAATGTTTCCGATCTGTGTGGGATGTTTGCATCTTGAAAATGTGCCAGTTATAGGCTTTAATTAAAAATTTTTTTGATTTATTAATCACGCAGGTTTTTTGAAAAGTATAATGGCACAAAACTACTGTTTGTGTTTTCAGATCAGGGTACCAATGGCTCAGGTGGATCATCTTCAGGGGGTTCCAATGGGTCTTCAGGCGGCGGTTCAAACGGTGGTTCGGGTGGTTCTACGGGTTCTGGCGGTTCAGACGCCGGTGAGGTGAAAAAAACCTGTGACAGGATACCTTATAGGGCCGTCTGCGAAAACACCGGTTTCCCATCCCAGTTTACATTAAGATGGTGAGTTTTGCATAACTTATTAGATAAAACGTCGAGAAACTATTCTGATCTCTGGACATTTCACAGGGGTGTAGGTGGGATTTTAAAACAAGATTTTTAGACATACTACGTGTGAAATGTTGTTGGTTTGTCTAGATCTCAATGCAAGATAATCGGCCTGCCTAAAAAGTGAGGATGGGGTCACAAGCAATAGTGTTTTACTGTTTTAAAATCAAACAATTTATAATTTATATACAATGATATAAACAATTTTTTAACTCATTATATTAAAGGAATTATTTTTTTGTAGAAAGTGTTGTAACAATTAAAACATTAAATTAGTAGGAAAATTACTACTGACTGTATTATTTAATTGAATATTTCGCAAAAAAAAACAACAGAAAATTTTAAAGAAAAATGTTAGTGACAATTAAAAAAACTTATTAAAGTATTTTGTCATATTGAAGTTTTTGTTGTTATTTAAAAAACTAAAATAGTATAGTCAAGAATACATGAAAATTAATTAATAAAGAAAAGAAGAATGAGAAATGAAGAACAAATTATACAGGCTATGTGTGGATGATCCAACCTAAATGCATACGTATGCATATGTTTATATGCATACGTATGCATATGTTATGCATACGTATGCATAAATTTATATGCATACGTATGCATATTTTTTTTTAGTTATATGCATACGTATGCATTTTTCCGGAAAGTATATGCATACGTATGCATTTTTTTGAAACTTTTGTGCATACGTATGCATTTTTTTTAACTTTTATGCATACGTATGCATAAAAGTTACAAAAAAATGCATACGTAAGCATATACTTTCCGGAAAAATGCATACGTATGCATATAAGTTGCAAAACATTTATACGTATGCATATTTAGGAAATTAAAAAAAAACTTTTTTTTGTTTTTTGACTGTATTATTTAATTGAATATTTCGCAAAAAAAACAACAGAAAATTTTAAAGAAAAATGTTAGTGACAATTAAAAAAACTTATTAAAGTATTTTGTCATATTGAAGTTTTTGTTGTTATTTAAAAAACTAAAATAGTATAGTCAAGAATACATGAAAATTAATTAATAAAGAAAAGAAGAATGAGAAATGAAGAACAAATTATACAGGCTATGTGTGGATGATCCAACCTAAATGCATACGTATGCATATGTTTATATGCATACGTATGCATAAATTCATATGCATACGTATGCATATTTTTTTTTAGTTATATGCATACGTATGCATTTTTCCGGAAAGTATATGCATACGTATGCATTTTTTTGAAACTTTTGTGCATACGTATGCATTTTTTTTTAACTTTTATGCATACGTATGCATAAAAGTTTCAAAAAAATGCATACGTAAGCATATACTTTCCGGAAAAATGCATACGTATGCATATAAGTTGCAAAATATGCATACGTATGCATATTTTGGAAATTAAAAAAAAAACTTTTTTTTGTTTTTTGACTGTATTATTTAATTGAATATTTCGCAAAAAAAACAACAGAAAATTTTAAAGAAAAATGTTAGTGACAATTAAAAAAACTTATTAAAGTATTTTGTCATATTGAAGTTTTTGTTGTTATTTAAAAAACTAAAATAGTATAGTCAAGAATACATGAAAATTAATTAATAAAGAAAAGAAGAATGAGAAATGAAGAACAAATTATACAGGCTATGTGTGGATGATCCAACCTAAATGCATACGTATGCATATGTTTATATGCATACGTATGCATATGTTATGCATACGTATGCATAAATTCATATGCATACGTATGCATATTTTTTATTAGTTATATGCATACGTATGCATTTTTCCGGAAAGTATATGCATACGTATGCATTTTTTTGAAACTTTTGTGCATACGTATGCATTTTTTTTAACTTTTATGCATACGTATGCATAAAAGTGACAAAAAAATGCATACGTAAGCATATACTTTCCGGAAAAATGCATACGTATGCATATAAGTTGCAAAATATGCATACGTATGCATATTTTGGAAATTAAAAAAAAACTTTTTTTTGTTTTTTTAAAAAATATGCATACGTATGCATATTTTGCAACTTATATGCATACGTATGTCTTTTTCCGGAAAGTATATGCATACGTATGCATTTTTTTGTAACTTTTATGCATACATATGCATAAAAGTTAGAAAAAAATGCATATGTATGCATAAAAGTTTCAAAAAAATGCATACGTATGCATATACTTTTTGGAAAAATGCATACGTATGCATATAACTAAAAAAAATTATGCATACGTATGCATAAGAATTTATGCATACGTATGCATAACATATGCATACGTATGCATATAAACATATGCATACGTATGCATTTAGGTTGGATCCACACATAGCCCGTATAATTTTTTCTTCATTTCTCATTCTTCTTTTCTTTATTAATTAATTTTCATGTATTCTTGGTATAGTCTAATTTATGGTTAATTTGTGATAAACTTTGGCTAAACAAATGTTTTTTTGTATTTTTTAAGTGTAAATTGTCCTTGGATTTCAGAATTTTTCACGATGTCAGCTGGACGTATTTCTTTTTTACCCAAGTTTTAATAAATTAGTGACTATTTATTTTACTTATAACTGTTTTAAGGTATGTTAAAGATGGAGAATGCTGCAGTTATCCATGGGGACATTGCAAAGGAGAGGTATACACTAAAGCTTTTAAAGTTAAAAAAACTGACATATAGTCGAAAAAAAACTGAAAAATTGTACAAATCTTAAAAATCCAGCAAATCGGTAAGGACTAGTGCATGTTTTAAGAAGTCAGGGTTTTATCTGCCTTCTATCGGCCTCCATCAAAAAATTTGCTGCCTTCTACTTACCTTAACCTTACCTCATATTTGCCTCTATTGAAATTATAGCTACCGCAACCCTGCCTTTTATCCGCCTTCAAGGCAGATTTAGCTGGTTCCTACCTGCTTCCTACCTTGTATATGGTTTAACATATAAGGCGGTGTACCTTCTTTTTACCTGCCTCCAACGCAGTTTTTACAGCCTCGGTCCTTTCTCTTACCTGCATCCAATACAACTTTTCTGCCTCCAACCTGCCACTACCTTGCCTCTAAACTGCTTCCGAGGTAGGTTTTACTGCCACCTACCTGTGTTCAACCTACAGTAGACAGTTTCAAATGCCATCCTTTCCAGTTAAGCAATCTTGTTAAAAAATAACTAACTATCACATATTATTCGCTACATTTACACTTTTGTGATTTTCCAGGCCAAAATGGCCGTAAGAAACGAGGAACAAGAACGCGTCAGTGCTAATGTTAAATTGATGTGGTTCCATTAGTCTATTGGCGTCAGAACCTCAATAATAACAATTGCAAAGGATTAAAAAAAAATTTATTGATATATTAACCCAAATAAAATGCTTTTGGGAGGCCTGAAAAAACAAAGAGCAAGTTAAGAGACACAAAATATAAAAAAAACATAAAAGTAAATTACTATTTTTAAAAAGGCAATTTATAAAAAAGGCAATTTAATAAATGAAATTAAAGAAAAGACAAATATTGAAAAATGGGTCATTTTTTTATAATTTTCAAACAATTAAAATTCAATTTTTTATTGTTTCTGCATTTTTTAATAATTCCAGGATGAAATTGCTACAGAGGTGTCAATAAGATATAAATCAGAATGCGAATGCCTGTGTTTAAACAACTGTTCTGAAGATTCCATCAAAAGATAAAATCAACAATGAATATGTTTAAACATTTTCCTTCAGATTTCTTGGTATTGTACTACTTCCTACGTTAGGTACTGTGAACGAGCGTTGGTTTACATAATTACTTAAAACTTTAAAAAAACTGTTTGGCTCTATTTATTATTTTTTACTTGTAAAAGTTTTGCATTAATTTTATTGTTTTTCTTGGATGTATTTATGTTAGCTTGCGCAGCTACATCACCTTAAGGTAAGAAGCGATAATCATTGGGAAATTTAAAAAGCTGCTGGTTTTTTTAACTCGCTTTTTGAATAGCAAATTTAGAAATCTCTGCGCCGAAAAACAAAATATTATCAGCAAGTATTCTGCTTAAATATTGCAGAAAATCTTTGCTAGTTTATGATTTATCAGCAATAAATGCTTAAGAATTTAAGGATGTTTTTTTCCGATGTAAATGTTTTTTAATAGTTTATTTAGTTGGTATCACTGCTTCAATTTATAAAAAACGCCTCCATACAAAATGGCCTTTTCAAATTATTCAAAAAATTTTATTTTTGTAAACAATTAATTGTTGATTAACACTTCAAAATCCTAACTCCAATTATTCGTTTAATTCCTACAGCAATAAGGTTAAAACGTTTATTTTCATCGTAAAAGCTTTCGACCCGTTATTGGATCATCCTCAGTTAAAACATCTGAAATACGAAAACATTTTTGTTAGAAAAGTAGTAAAGTTACAATAAAATAGTAAGTAAAAAGCAATGAAATTACAGGGAATAAAAATTAATAGGTATAAATAAAGTTAAGGATAGGTAAAACGCACAATTATAAAATATATTACGAAAAAATTTTTTGGTACTATTAACATAATTATTGCAAAAAAGGCTATAAAAAATTTTTTTATGATACAAACTAAATTTTATGGCTACTCTATGCAAATGATGTACCTAAAACAAGGACTACTTAGAACTACTGGACGACAAAGCTAAAACAAACACTAAAAAATAAAGATTTAAGGTAGAACTTCACAGTTTTGAACACTTGGATTGCATGTCGCATATCATCATAAATATTAATTTTTGGCCATAAAAGTGGCGTGCTATAAAAAGTTAAGACTCTGTGCTATCCAGTGGTTATAAAAACATCACCGAAAAGTTTGTCCAGTTCGCAACAGATGTCCATGGATTCTACCTCTGAAAACCACAATAAGGCCTTTTAAAAAAATTGGATTCGTTATTTTTGGGCGCAATTTTATAATAAATTAGGGTAATATAGGGGGCAACTTTCAGAGGTGGTTTGGGTTCAAAATGATCTCAGGATTTTTTTTAAATTGCAAAAAAGACTTTTTTTAAAATATATAGTAAAAAAAAAACTGAAGTCCTTTTTTAATTGTTTATAATAAAAAAATGGTAAAAGCCTATATCTAACTATTTCCAAACTTTCGTTTAAAAAAAAAGAATCAATTTTTTTTTAATTTTCGTTTAATTTTTTTTAATTGACGCCGATAACCTACATTTTGAACCATTCCTTTAATATGTGCTTTTAATTGAAAATCTCAGCTGACCTAGTAGCCGAGTGGTTAGTACGTCGCGCTCGGGTCCTCGAATCCATGGAATCGAGTAGCCGCTCGACCATATTTTTAACACCGAAAAAAATTTTTTTTTATTTTTTAGCTTTTTAATTAAAAAAAAATGTTTTATTATTTAATATACACTAAATAGAAAATGAAAAAAATAGAATATTTTTGGTAATAAACTTTATTAATGTTTTGTATTTTTGACATGTATTTTATTGATGTTATTTGATGATTGTGGACGATAACAATTTTTTACAGAAAAATGAATGTCAAAAATTAAATCAGCAAGATGCAATTCAAAAAGATCTGTCGTCAAAAAAACTGTGAAGTTCTACCTTAAACTAAAAACAAAATAACTCAGCGCTAGTAATATTGATATAGTAATATTAGTTATTTTGTTTTTAATTTGGATCTTTATTTTTTAGTGTTTGTTTTAGCTTTGTCGTCCAGTAGTACCAAGTAGTCCTTGTTTTAGGTACATCTTTTGCATAGAGTAACCATAAAATTTAGTTTGTATAATAAAAAAAATTTTACAACCTTTTTTGCAATAATTAAAACTCAGCGCTAGTAATATTAATATAGTAATATTAGTTATTTTGTTTCTAATTTTGGTCTTTATTTTTTTAATGTTTGTTTTATCTTTGTCGTCCAGTAGTTCCAAGTAGTCCTTGTTTTAGGTACATCTTTTGCATAGAGGAACCATAAAATTTAGTTTGTATAATAAAAAAAATTTTATAACCTTTTTTGCAATAATTATGTTAATAGTACCAAAAAATTTTTTCGTAATATATTTTATAATTGTGAGTTTTATCTATCCTTAACTTTATTTATACCTATTAATTTTTATTTCCTGTAATTTCATTGCTTTTTACTTACTATTTATTGTATAACTTTACTACTTTTCTGACAAAAATGTTTTCGTATTTCAGATGTTTTAACTGAGGATGATTCAAGAACGGGTCGAAAGCTTTCACGATGAAAATAAAGTTTTAACCTTAACACTTTACAATTAAATTAATAGATTTTTATTTTCCCCTGACAAATCAATTATTCGGTTTATTTTAAGTTTTTAAATGTTCTGTTTTTGTTATTTAGAAATCAAAAAATTTTGAGTAATATTTTTTTCCAGTCATAGAAAATTACTTTTTAAAATTACATCCTAGATTTTTACAAGTCTGTCATTTTTTCGTTTCGTGAGTCTTGATTTCTAACGTTTAACATTACAATGTCCCCTTTTTAAAAGTTTACTGTGGAAAACTAAAATTTTACCTTTGTACTTGGTATACAATGTATCAAGTTAGATTGTATTGTATATTTTTTACAAAGTAATTGTCGATAAACTAATCGTACAAAAAATTATCTTCTAACACAATTAAATCGATTGACAAATTTAAACAAACTAAACATTTAACACCTTTTTGATATAAACTATTAGAATATTTTAAAAACTAATATTTACACAAAAATTTTAATATCGTAAAAAATGCGCAACTCCTATATAAAAATAGATGGTTCTGTATGCCATTTTAATGATATACTTTCCGAATAGTCAATTTAAATGAAGCTCATATGATAAAAGTATATTATTCATTTTAATTTACAAGAATCTTCCTAGATTATAATGACATGTTTCACTTTATCTAATTTCGCTCTAATGAATAAATACAATTTAATTTATGGAAGTTTACGTGAAATGTAAGTTATCACATTGGCATAACTCAAACAATTGTGCTACTATAATCGGCCAGTTTTGAAAGTATACCATTATAATGTCCACGCTGGCGCCATTTTTTATACGAGAATTGCGCATTTTTCTGCATATTATTTATACTATTGTTATGGTGCTTATTTGTAAAATGTTTTTTTATGTTTTATTTATAAACCTACTTAACCTGTTTATTTGTCCTTGAAATTTTTGAAACGCATTATTTGCATATGCAGTTATGATTGAGTTGTAAACGCTCAGCAAAGGTCAAAAATGAATTTACATTTTTGAGGCCACATGTAATTTGTGTAGTTAAATGTGCAGTGTGGAGTCAAACTATTTGTTTTCAATTTTAATAATTTTTTTGTAAAAACCTTACCCCTGCCTCCAATAGCCCACAAAAATTTTTTCAACAAAATATCTCCAGTGGTTCAGGAGTTATGACCCCCCGAAAATGACGTTTTTTAAAAATTCTGTACGTGAAAAATTGTTCAATGGGTATAACAATTTAAGTTACAAATTATGCACTCAAAGAAAGCGGGTACTTTTTGACTTTAAGTTGATACTTTGATCGTTAAATTGGTGCAGTTTTTATCCAGATATTGCGTTTCTCGTACAAAAAACACTGGATTTTTTCGCTAAAAACATGAAGTGAAGGAAAGAAAGGTTGGGCAAACTTCACAAAATCACTGCCGTTGTTTGGTCTTTTTAACAAAAAAATCGCGGGTTTTTTGTACGGAAAACACAATATTTCGACAAATACTGACTAATTTTAACGATCTCAAAGTCAAATTAAAGTAGAAAGTAGCCGCTTTCTTTGAGTGCATAATTTGTAACGTTATTCGTTATACTCATTGAGCAAT
Organism: Microlaimidae sp. YZB2_3; assembly: GCA_030248175.1. Lineage (NCBI taxonomy): Eukaryota > Metazoa > Nematoda > Chromadorea > Desmodorida > Microlaimidae > Microlaimidae sp. YZB2_3. The sequence goes on from JASAMX010025769.1 coordinate 19,920, forward strand.
CTTTCACGTACAGAATTGACGAAAAATGCCATATTTGGGGAATCATAAATCCTGAACCACTGGAGATATTTTGTTAAAAAAATTTTGTGGGCTATTGGGAGGCATGGGTAAGATTTTCACAAAAAATTATCAAAATTGAAGAGAAAAAATTGACTCCGCACCGCACCATTAAGGGCAATTAAATCTAGATGATCTCAATATATTGCAGTATTGATTGATTATTTAACAAAGCAATTTAATTTAGGTTTTATATTCAGGCTTCTTTGGACAGTTTTTACTTCCCAGTGTTTAGTAGTAGGATAACCTGATTGCAATACCGAACCAAAAATATCCTTTGTCTTCACATAAAATTTATTTTAGTAATTTATTAAAATTATAAGTATTATGATATTTTAAAATATCCAAACGACGCAAATTGCACAAGCGGGGCTTAAAAAAAATCTGGGTCCGAAACTCATAACCATACAATTTTATATCGCCCTTTTGTGCTTTTCACACGAGGTCAGTCAAATACATTATAATTCAACCATAATATAACTGCTTAAATATGCTTCAAAAAGCACTATAGTGTACTGAAAGATAATAGGTTGAATATTCATATCTTACAAAATCATGCATATCTTTTACATATCTTAGATGTTTTATAATTGGGTTTTAAATGTTATTTATACTCAACTGGTTTTTGAGCGGCATTAATATGCCATCTTTTATTTAGATTTTGCTTATGTTTAAAATAAAGTTATGACACTATTTTAACTATGTGAACAGTGTTTTGCAGTTTTGGCAAGTTGTTTCGCACTAACTATAGCTAATCTTCTTAAATTTTATTCGAAAGGTTTTCTGATGTTTTGGAATAAATTACAAAAAATAATATCATAAAAAAATTTAAAAAATAAGTTTGAGGCAGTTTAGACGTTCGGTTTTATTTAAAATAAATAAACACTGCAGCAGTATGTAATCAAGTGTTTTTGATTTTGCATTTTTTTATTATTCGAGTTTATGCTCATATTTGCATTTATTTTTGTTTTTTTAATATTTACCAAAAAGTAAAAAAATAAATTGAAGAGCACTTATGGTGCGTTTTTGTTTTCTAAAAAACTGTAAAAAGCTTTCATCTATTATATTGTAGTCACTTTGGGAATAACTCTTATAAAGCAATGTTTTTGTTTTGTTATCTTTAAAATATTGTCTTATTTTGAACATTATTATGTTAATTATAGCATTTATAAGTTTTGATATGTATGGCTTTATTTTCTAATATTACTCTTTTCTTAAAAAAACTTACATTATAGTCTTGGTGCCAATTATCTCTTTGTTAAACGTTTGTTCTATTTATGTATTAAACTGTTTCCGTAATAGCCTTTTCCCCAGTTACAGGGTAAAACATTTACAAATGTATACCACCGCAGTGAAACCTTTGTCCCACTTGGTGGTATGTTCGTCTCACCATTGTGGTGTATAAAATTTGTTGAGTTTAACTCTAAGTATCACCTAAATTATACCTGGCTGATACAAAATACTCCATTCGTGGATAAAATTTGAATAATTGCTACCGTACTAGGTTTAATCATTTTAATTTGATCATTTTGGGCGCAAGAAACGAAAAAAAATGAAAATGAATTTACACACCTCAATATTCAGACGAAGATATCACCACTGTAGGAGGAAGGTTTTACCAAGGAAAAAGCGATCTCATGAACGGATTAAACAATCATTACTGTATATTTTTAATTAATGCGCAATGCCAAATTAAAAATTGAAATAATATGCGCATTTGAACTTCAAAAAAGCAATAAATATTTTACAATTATGCTGAAAAAGTTTTTAGTCAATTTATTTGACTGTTGATTAATCCACAGGTCTGAGTAAACTTTTTACATAACGAAAAATCAACACAGTCGATTGTTTAATTAAAATCATTCTTTAACATATAATCGGACATTCTTTTACTCTTAAGCATTATTTGATACAGCAATAAAACAGGAAAGTATGCATTATTATTAAAACCTAATAGTTAAATACTTATTAACCAGCTATAAATAACTAATACAAAAACAGCAGATTTTTGATATAAACCAAAAAACGAAACTTAAGTCTTCCTTTTAAAAAAAAATTCCGCTCAAGTCTAAGTCTTACAGTAAGATAATTTTCTTCTTAGAACTAAAATTCCTATAGTTAAAACTTTCAGTAAATTTGCTTGAATGTTCCTCTTTAGGAACTTTACAGCTTAATGTTTGTCAAAAAATTAACAACACTGTGTAAAATAAGTTGATATTGAGCAAATAAAAACTTTATTCAGCACAAAAGGTGTAGAATATCACAAATACTCATCGTTTTCCGAATCAAAGCTCACAGAAGAAGCTCTGTGCACCAGAACCGTATGACCGTTGCTGACTGTGGAATTATCCGCCTGATTCCCGTTTTGACTCAGGGCACAGTTCTGTTTGGATCCGGCTTTCGCTTGAAAAAAACTTGCGTCATAAATAATAGGGTCTGATTGTTGCCTCTTCTTTAAGGTTTTTAAGTCAGGTGCAATGAACGTGGACACGCTACGCTTAACAGAAATGCCCTTTAAAAAAATCGGCACCAGCCTGTCGGTCCATTTTGGTTTATGACTATTTAAGTCCTGACATTTAATTGTCAAAAAAACACAGAGTCGTCGTCAAAGTCTAACTCGGTTAATGACGTTGGAAATAGGTGAATTTGATTAAGGCTGGAAAACAGACAATTTTGTTTAAGTCTTATTTTTTGTCTAAGTTCATATTTAATTTTGAACACTGTGTTTACAAGCGTATTTATTAGCCGTGAAAATTTCCTTTTCAGCAAGTAAAACGATAATGCGCACGTCGTAAATAAAATTAAAAAGTTCAAAATAAAATTGCACTTTTTATTAAAAACAAACTACGCATTAGAAAAAAGGTTTTTAGCATTACCTAGACAATCAACTCGAGTACTTGCCTAATACCTATTTAAACCTTAAAGGTGCGGTACCGAGTCAAACTTTTTGTCTTCGATTTTGATTATTTTTTGTGAAAACCTTAATTTTTCATCAAAATATGTCCAGTGGTTCAGGAGACATGACCTTCAAAAATGTCGTTTTTTGACAATCTGTACTTGAACAATTTCTTAATGGGTATAAAAATTTAAGTTACAAAAATATGCACTCAAAAACAGCGGCTACCTCTACGATTTTTTTGCTAAAAAAAACAAACGACGGCAATCATTTGATTAATGGTGCGGTGTGGAGTCAAACTTTTTGCCTTCGATTTTGATAATTTTATAAAAATCTTACCCCTAACCCCAATATCTCACAAATTTTTTCAACGAAATATCTCCAAGTTGTTCAGGAGTTATGACACCCCAAAAATGGCGTTTTTTGACAATTTTGTACTTAAAAATTGCTCACTGGTTATAAAAATTTAAATTACAAACTATAAACTTAAAAAAACGGCTACCGCCTACTTTAATTTGATACATTGATCGTTAAGATTGATGCGATATTTGTCGATATATTACGTTTCCCATACAAAAAACCCGCGATTTTTTTGCTAAAAGTACGAAATGACATCAAAAAACGTTGGGCAAACTTTATGAAACCACTGCCGTCGTTTGGTTTTTTAGCGAAAAAAATCGCAGGTTTTTTGTACGGGAAAACGCAATATATCGCTAAATACTGCACCATTCTTAACAATTAATTTATTAAATTAAAGGAGAAAGTAGCCGCTTTCTTTAAGTGCATAAGTTGTAATATCGTTATACTTATGGAGGAACAATCTTTCACGTAGGTACAGAATTGTCAAAAAACACCATTTTTGAGGGGTCATTACTCCTGAACCACTTGAGATATTTTCTTGAAAACAATTTTGTGAGGTATTGGGGGCAGGGGTAAGGTTTTCACAAAAATAACAAAATCGAAGATAAAAAGTTTCACTCCACTCCGCACTTTTAAGTTTGCCAACATTTTTGCCGTCATTTCGTATTTGTAGCAAAAAAATCGCGGGTTTTTGTACCGGAAACGCAATATCTCGACAAATACTGCACTAATCTTAACGATCAAGGTATCAAATTAAAATATTAAGTAGCCGCTTTATTTAAATTTTTATTTTGTAATTTAAATTTTTATACCCAGTGAGCAATTTTTCAAGTACAAAATTGTCGAAAAACGCCATTTTCGGAGGGTCATATCTCCTGAACCACTGTGGATATTTTGATGAAAAAATTTTGTGGGCTATTGGGAGCAGGGGTTAGGTTGCACAAAATATAATTAAAATCGAAAACATAAAGTTTGTTTCGGTACCGCACCTTTAAAGGTACATAATCTTGAAAAAATGCTAAAAATGGGAAAAAAAGTTGCATTACTCCTACCTCCATTTCATAAATTTCAATGGAGAATCACGACAGCTAATTCAATGTACACAAAGGTCTTGAGAATGTTTTAAAAATTATTTATATATGACTTTGGTTAACGGAAGAAACAAGATCGTAATACACAAAAATAAGAACTAAACATAAAACAATTATTCTAAAAAGACAGCTGGTTGTAAATACCTTTTTCTTCCCCGTTTTTTCCGGTCTTATACAAATTATTCTTAATTCTTCTCGAGACCTTTGTGTACATTGAATTAACCGTCATGATTCTCCATATACACCTTGCACTGAAACTTATAACAACCATAAGATAACTAACATTGCTTCCTGTACGGAAAATACCATAATAATGCAAATGTGTTTTAAAAGCGAAAGACGTAACTCACTGGGTTGTTTATAATGACATTGCACTGATTATGTATGTTAATTCATATTAAAAATTGTCTGTTTTCAAACGTGTAATCAAGATTTGTATGTAAAAATTTAAAAAAATATATGGCTACAGATGTTATTATAAGTGGGTTATTTTCTTTCGACACCGCCACCAAATCAATAATCAGGGAAACGGCGGGAAAATTATTATGGTCAAAGTTTCCCTGATTATTGGTTTGGAGGCGGCGTCGACGTACAAAACCCTCTTATGATAACGACGGAAAAGAACCCGCTTATAATGCGCATCGGTATAGGAGTGTAACACGGAGGACATTTAAGACTTATGCATAAAACGCCAATAATGTAACCTGCTAGGGTCTACGAGCTTTACGTTGACTTATTTTAATTCGTTTTTTTTCAGTGGTTTCTACTGTGGGGCAGTGATATGTCAAGTTATTGAGAGTTGATACTTCTTATACATTTGAAATTATTAAATTAGAGTATTTTAAATAATCAATATTTTTTTGACAGTCAAATTTATGAAACCTGTTGAACGACTAGTTTTGGACTGCTTGTAACTTCAGAAGGCAATTCAAAAATGTTCACAGTGTTATAAGAGGAGGTGGGACTCCTGGTAATTTCAGGATTGAGTTTCTGGTTATTTTCAGAGCAATCCAGAATCCTAAACCAAAATAACATGCTTATTTTATTAATAAAAATGTAAAATACACAAATTTTTAAAACAGAATAAGAATAAGCGAAATTCCGCGCAAATTTTAAACAAACATTTTTATTTTAAAAAAATTAACTTTCATAACAAAAAATAAACTTTCTGCAGGAACTGTAAAAATTTTTAACCACGTTTTTTTTCTCAAAAAAGCTGCTTTTTGCAGCTTTTTTGTTTTAGTTTTTTGATTTTTTTAAACTTCTGATTGTCCTTCTTTTACGCCTTTTTTATCGTGTGCTAAATTAAGTGTGCTTTAGATTGTTATTAACTATAAAACTTGCATTTTGAAAAAAAATTAATTTAAGTCTATTTTTTATATTTCCTACAAATTTTTCAAAGACAAAAACGAAACATTATAATTTATGGATTTTTTAAAAAAATATCTACTAATAATAGTACTAATTTACTAAAAAATAATCTTTCTAAAATGACTATAGCCGAACTAAATGTGACTTGTACAGCTGTTTATTTAAATTGAATTAAATAGAATAATTAAATTAAAAGCTTTTATTTATATCTCTGAAATATACATTTTTAATATTGATATCAGCATTATTATAATGGCCATTAAGCCTTTATAAAGGCATAACTCAGGACGTGCGCTATTATAATGTATGCATATTTAAAGTATGCCATTGTAATGACATCTTTTCCACGAAGCTTTTCATAAATTAAAATGTTATTATTTATTTGTGCGCATGCGCACTTAATAAAGTAAAAAAGGTGATAATAATGGCATATTCTTTACAAAACTTCACGTGCATAGAAATGGCGGGTATCCCATTATAATAAGAGTGCCATCAAATGAATCTATCTGAAACCATACCACTATAAACAATCAATCAATCAAATCTAATCTAAATGGCATACACTGGGCCAGTTTTTATACTGGAATTGTAAATTTTTTGGTATATCATTTTTTTGGTTTAGTGCAAAAAGTTTTTACTAACAAATTTTTTATTAAACAAACAGACTCTTGTCGTGCTTATAATTTTGTTAATCAAGATCCTACTGATAATAACGACTGAAATTTGTCGAAACGTTTAATATGAATTTAAAAAAGGCATTATTTTTTTTATTTACATTTTAAAGTAAAACAACCGCTTACTTTACGGATTTTTTTCTTTCCCCAGTATTTACACTGACGGCAGTGGTAAAATCTCTGTCGCAGCTGACGGTTTTAGGTCCCCTCGAGTTAAAATTGGCAGTCTGCTGATCGATAACTGTGTAATCGATCGCCGTTACGTTGGTAAAGGTAATATGAGAAATGCGTTTGTGTACAGCCGCTGGGAGCAACACCTTCCAAAATGTTTGGCGATATCTAAAAAAAAGGTTACCTATACCAGGGACAAATACATATAACTCAAAGACTATTATAATATTACAAAGGCTATTATAATGGTTTACTCCAAAAATATGCCATTTTAGTTGCATACGATTCATAAAAATTATCATAAATTAAAATGTAATTATTTAGTTGTACGCGTTTAGATTTGATAAAGATTAGCAAAAAAGTGTTTTTAAAATCTAAATAATAGTATTTTTGAAGACAAAAGAACTTGTTCCAAAAATTTTCACATATGAGCAATACGTAACTGAACGAAGTACAA